>JAGVSP010002348.1:0-240399 GCA_022494985.1 Micrasema minimum | reverse complement strand
TTACATTTTAAAAACAAAAAAAAAATTATTGCCCTTTTTTATTTTTTTTATCATTAATTTTTTTTTAAAACTAATAGTTTTTCTACCAAAATTTTATTTCATGGTTTCCCCAGGATGAGCATGGACAGTCGATGCTGCACTTCGCTGCCGCGCGTGGCCACGCCCGTGGGGCGCTGCTGCAGCTGGCGCGAGAGGCGGGAGTCAGCCCGGCCTATAGGGACCAGCTGTACCGCACGGCGCGGGACGTGTCGCTGCAGGCCAACTTGCCCGAGAACACGAAGGAGCTGGACCGCTGGCTGCTAGAGACGGCTGCCACAGGTCAGACCGACAGTATTGCTATATATATTAGGGACCAGCTGTACCGCACGGCGCGGGACGTGTCGCTGCAAGCCAACTTGCCCGAGAACACGAAGGAGCTGGCTGCTAGAGACGGCTGCCACAGTTAAGACCGACATGTTAACTGTTTTATTTTAAAACCTTATCTAAAAATCACATTTTCCAGGCAAATACATAGTCGGACCTGTATCAGCCCTTGAACCAAAAATTAATAAAATCCACAAAATTATATTAGTTCTCTACAGCAAACTGAGGTCAAACGTGAAAGAATTCAGAATGCATTTTTTCTTAGAATAAACCTTAAACTAATCATTTTTATTTTGTACATTCCATTTACATGTACAAAAAGTGGAAAATCCAACTCCGTACTAAATAAATTATTTATGTAAGGAAGTAGATAGTCAGCGTTGTTTAATTATGTAGAAATATTTCTCATATAAATCATAAAATCAATAAAATTGGTCGTAAAAAAAATCAATGAAATTTTCTGTGGTTCTAAATATTATATCCAATGTATATAGGCAGTAATGCATAAATAATGCAGAAAAAATATCACAAACTTCTACTACGGTAGTAAGGATAATAATATTTTTATCCACCCCTATATTTTTTAGTTAACCACATGAAATATTTATTTACACGTGATTTTCATATTGATATTTCATGTGTGATACCTTGGACTGATTCTGACGCGTAAGACATCATCTTACCTTCATGTAATAACCAGAAGGTTCGGGTAAGGGAAAGTAGTAGAAACAATAAAAAAAAAATTTCCATGTCCCTAAATATCAACTGTATTTCTTACAGGAGAAACTGAGGCGATTCGAGAACTTTTGTTGGAAGGATATGACCATATTCAAGATGTAACAGATGATGAAGGGGTGGCGATTACAGAAACTATAAAACAGCGGAGAAATGCTGAGATGATTGATTTGTTCAACATCATATCCGAATTTGAGGTAATAACATAAAATAAGTATCTTGTCTTGAAAACTTCAGGATTACCAAATTACTAGTGGAATATTTGTTATTGCAAAATATTAACGTCGTCAAAAATCGTGCTAGAATGAGTAGTTAGATTAGATTAAATTCTAACGATAGTTTTATTTGAAATCCACAACTCTACCACTTACAAGATGTACATATAGTTCAATTGGGAAAAGATTTTTGTTTTGTTACGAGTTTGACTTGTCGGATGTTGAATTATTTTCTACACAAATCTATCCTACCTCTATGTATATTGGTTAGAATTTAGTATTTTTCGTAATTAAGATAATTTAAAATTGCCAATTCTTATTTTGTACTTTAGTATTTTTTGTGATGCTGTAAATCATTGCTAAATTTGATGAACGTAGGTAGTATTATGACCGATTGGCCAATACTACTCAACAGGTTAAAAAGCATTAAAAATTTGTAAAACTGGCTGATGATCTGAGGGATCGATCCCACCTCCACCCGCGACTGTTATAGAGTCCTTGGGGACTCCCTGTCAGTCACGCTATTTTATGCAGGACTTTTAATTTAAATTAATTTAATTTAACTTAAATTTTTGTTATTGCAAATGCATAAGCAAATTGCAGGGCTAAAGTTTCCAAGTGAAGTTAAATCAAGAGGGCGACAGCATCGATCAAGTCAAAAGAAAATCACGATGCCGCCCCGCCACCCAAACGATCCCTTAGTGTCTCCGTATCGAAATACTTTTTTCTTCTCTTTATTCATACACAAAAACACGAATACAGTCAATAAAATAAATGGCTTATGATCTGTCTAAATAAAAAAATATTGTATACTGATATTTTAAAATATGTTCTCAGGAAACAAGAGAGCGTCTCCACCTCGCCATCCGCCAGGGTGACGAGGATCACGTGCACCGAGTGCTGGCGACCAGCAACACGGGGGGTCGCGGGGCGCGCCAGCTACTGTCAGGCCGCGTGCTCGCCACCGCCAAGAACTCCTTCGGCCGCTGCTCCCTGCACGTCGCCGTGCTGGCTCAGAAGGAGCAGCTGGCTGAATTCATCGCTAGGTCTTATCCGGAGACCTTGAGGATTGGGGACAATGTAAGAGATGAGAATATCAGTTTTTAATACAGCTTTATTATCATCATCGTGACCCTTCTTCACAGTCTCAATCCTCTGGATTTACCCATCAAGGATTTACATCTCATTTCATTCTCCAATCCAATCAAATATCCGGCGCTACAACCCATTGAGCGTCCTGGCCACCTCCAAGAAACTTTATGTGCTGGTCAGACTGCCCTAATAAATGCTGAGAAATGCCACCTTCAGGTCTAACAGGCTGAAGACTCTGGCAAGTCCTATCTCCCACGTCTCTGACGTGGCCCTGGTAATACGGCTGGATGATATGGTTAGGTTAGCATGGTCGAGAGAGGATGAAAAGGGAATCTCTGGTGCCTCAAAATGAGATCTCCCCAGCTAAGGGAAGGAAAACCCCTACAGAAAACCCTGGTCCTCCTCTGGTTGGGGGTTTGGCGTGGGGCTAACAACCCCAGCCCTGATAAACACAATGTTACAAACCCAAAAAGAAACACTCTCATTCTCCAATGAGCACTTTTGTTTGCGACCCTCTTCTTAATAATAAATTACTTTGCCTTGGTCATAGTAGTTTTTTGTCAGTTTTAATTTCTAGTAGTTTCCAACTAAGCCTTAGGAAACTAAAAAAGGTGCTATGTATTATTAGGTATATAATATCAACTTGTGGTATATAATATCAATTCGTAATAGAACAATGTTGAGTGTTTACATACAAATCTTTTATATTGTCGTAATATACATAGTTTAAAAAATCAATTTGTAAATCCATAAATTATTTTCAGTTGGAGCGGACAGCACTTCACTATGCAATGGGGGTGGACAATGTTGAGTCTATCAGCAGAATTTAATAAAAGCCGGAGCTAAACGTGTTCTCAAGGATCTCAAGGGAGACAGCCGTCCTATTACTTTATGAACAAATCTGATATCCTTCGACTTAAGGAAGAAGAAGAAGCCTATTAGTGAAACCTCCATTATTAATTAAAAGTTTACTTGGCCCTTGTTTCATTTATAAACTCCAAATCCAAATTTTACTTTAGTGCCATATACCTACCTACCTTCATTTTAAAATGAAAGGTTTCGTTGGCGATACTGCAATACTACGTAACTAATAAATGAAAATATTTTCCCAATATTCCATCGATATTTTTGGTAATTACGAATCTTAATTAATGTATTAACAAAATGGCTTTGAGGTGCCCTTGCAAAATATCTAATATTCAACTATGGAGTATTGCAATATCGTTGATGGATCTGGTCCATAATAAATGGATTTTTCAAGTGTACCAAGTTAATCAACAAATCTTTGTTTATTAATTAAAAATATACCCCCTAGCATGCGATCAGAATTTTTCACACATTCATAAAGATTGTATAGCAGTATCTATCAATAGTTATAAATCACATATCACGTCATTTTTTAATAACCGAATATCACAGAATGGAATTATGTAAGACAATGAATAAAATAATAATGTTTATGATATGTTTGTATTTATTTTCCATACACAAGATTATAAAAAATAAAATATTACAATAATATATAATAAATATCAATTTGATTGAATACTCATGTTTCCTATTACATTATATAATTCTATTAGGTATTAGGTGGAATCACATATTTATTTTCTAGTTATTGCAATAATCGCAATTTCAGTAATTTTACGCAAACTGTTTTCTACGTAAAATATTTTCCTACTTTGGTAATTACTAGGCATGCCTTGTTTTTCATAAATGTTAATGACGTGAGAGATTATGTATTATTAATTTAGTGTATTATATTTCAAAACATAAAAAATAAAATATAAAAAAGCGATTTATTTTTATTTTGACATCCCACATTATTTTAAAAACAAATGATTTTTTCGAAGTACACACATTTTTTTGGTTTGGCAAAATTTTTTTTAGCGAAGGAAATAATCTAAAATCTTGTGATTGGTTTTGAGCACTAGCATAGGTATATAATATTCTTCGAAGTATATGAAATATATCTCAAGAACTAGATGTGGAGGTATTTTCATCATTTTCTTCTGAACACTTCCATGGTTCAGGATTAACGTACATTGAAGATATGGATCCACGCATACCTGACAAGAGAATAATTCAGATTTGATCATGTTTACTTTGTAATGCACATACCCAAATTAATGTTGGCAACTTGACAAATTTTAGTAAAAAGTTTTATCATGTAAAATCCTTATTTATTTACGTATTCTAGATCTTCTAACATCTTAACTATCTTACTTCTTGGGAACACTGTGTTACTTTTCAACAGCCCGCCGAACAGTTGTTTGAATTGCATTTTCCACACGGAACAGTAGTTGTTTGAATTGCATTTTTTATGACAATTTTACTAAAGCTAACTCAATAATGTAAATAAACAGATTATATAAAAATATCACAAAAAAAGGTTAAAAAAATCTATTTGATTACGCGATGAGAGCAGTATAAATTTTATAACGAATATTAAAATACATTAACTTTTTAAAATTCTAACCACAACTTGTACTATCTGGCACATTTACTTCCGACTGAAAGTAACCCTGAAATTGAAATATTTGGGTAGATATATTTTAGGTACCCCAAAGCTCCAATAGGAGTGATAGGTATATTTATTTCAGGCAGAGAAATGTTATTAGTACCTACTATATAACAAGACGGATATATTTTATGACTATGACTCACTTAGTTCTCCTTTGTTGAGTGGAACTGGTAAAGGCTTGTTCTTGGCTTGTTTAAGCCAATGTTGATAAGCAAGTTCCCCTTCTTTTCGCCTTTGCTCTTTCAACCTTGCTAACTTATCTTGACGTTCCTTTTCTTGAAGTGCTAATTCTGAAAATTTTAACTAGAAGATTTCAAGGTTTAAAATATTTTTTTTATGCTACAAAAATAATATTCTCCAAAACACAAACAACTAAGTAAAAATCCCAACAGACCACTTTTTGTGTTCTTTTCCTAAAAACAGTGATGTTCAATGCTATCAATGATCAAGATTCACTTGGTGTACCAATGAAGTACCATATGCACCATTGGATGGAGTTAAGAATAAGTAGTACCTAAAAGTAGTTTCTATAAAATTTCGTGGGAAATTATGATTTTCTTATATGAAAGTGTTTTTTTTGCGAGATGCAGTTATTTTCTTGTAACTACATAGTAATATTACAGGTTACCTCTTTTCATTTCCTCTTTTCGTCGATTCCATTCTCTTAATTTGTCTTCTTTTCCCAATTGCTGCAACCGTTTTTCTTCTTCATGCTTCTGGGCCTCCAATAAACGTCTCGCTTTCTCGCCTTCCTTCATTGACTTTTTCTTTTCAACCCACATCTTAAACAGTTCTTCTCGTTGATTGGGGCTTAACTTCTTTTCACTCCGATTTTTATTTTGCAACTTGTTTTTTTCTTTTCTCTGTTGAGATCATAGGCAATTAAATAGGTACATTGTGGTTAAAGTTAAAGATTTATTCAATATCCGGTTAATAATTCATTAAATCGCACAGGAATAACTATGGAAGTTCGAAAACATTACATACCGGTAAGCATAATATTATTTACTAAAAACACAACACTGCCTTCTGAAATTTTATTTATTTACGGACATGAAGTCCAAATACAACTATATTAATTTATACTCGTATGTTACCCATATATTTTTTTGTAGAATGCAATCGAAGACTTGGGTGTAATAAAATTATAAGAGCTTGTGATATATGTTGTTTTTGAGCAAAAATAGTCTCATCTATCATAATTATTTGGAACAAATGAAAAAACTACCACCAGATGCAATTTATAGCAATAGTTTTGTGACTAGGTTCTCAAAAAACCAATAAAAAATTAATTCTTAATACCGTAAGAAGTAAAACTACCGTGAACTCATACTGAAAAAAGCCTCTGCGATATTCCTTTGATTTAAAAAAAGTACTAATATAGGGAAATAAGGTATCAGAGCTAAAAGCTTTTGAAGCCTAAATATTCATTTCCAGAGCTTCTCTGTCTCTGTTGAGATGCCAATAATGACCTAAAGTAGTTCTTTTTCCTTAATTTTGTATAGGAACAGGAGAAAGATAAAGAGACGATGAATATTCCTTTCAGACTTTATGCTTAGGTGTCCAGATTATTAAAATAATCTAGATGCCTATTTAACTAGTAAAATATATATCCTTAGCCAACAAACCTCTTTTTCTTTGCGAGATAGCCATTCATTGAAAGCATCCCTCCGGGCAATCTCATATGCCTCTTGATCTTCTTGTGTCGCTGAACTAGAGAGAGAAGTTAGGGAAAGTCGAAGGCTTCCATTACTTTCGTAGAATCCATTACGTTCCAATACCAAGGGATCATTTCTCAGAGTAAGGTTATCTCTATCATCTATTTCAGCTATTTTGCAAAACTTTCGAGAAGTGGACGCTCTTTCTGTTTTTGACTTTGCCAAATCAGAAACTGACAAACTTTTAATAATCGTTGATATGGATCCGTCCTTATCCATCGTGTCAGCAGATTTTACAATAGGCAAGCGATCAGTCAAGTGATTTTGTTGACTGAGATTGTTAACAGGTCGATGTAGCACTACCATGTTTTTGTTCACTTTAGTTGGTCTCCAAACTGCTGATTTTGGAGAACATTCACCACATCCGTTGTTCAAATTTTTTAAAAGCATTTCATTAACTGAATCATTTGCACATTCTATTATCCTGTGCGTGCGGCAGCCAGCTGAATCTCCACTATTTAATTTCATATCCCTAGATGCCATTTTATTTGTGTTTAATATAAAACTGAATATTGTGATCAAAAAATATATTTAATACGAAGAAAGTCACTCAAAAAGTTTTTTATAAAGATTTGTATGTGCCAGTTTCAAAAACAAAGATTATTCTTTTTTCAATTAACATTTTATAGAATTTTAAGTGTTGTCCCTATTGGGTAGGACCATTTTTGAACTAATTTTCAATTTGGCAACAAATTGCTACATATTTAACATATTGGGTAGCAAAACCAGCAAATCGCACCCCGGGAACAAAAGAGAGTCAACTCTAAAAACAACCTTTTTTGGGAAATGGCTAAAAACAGTAACTTTTTTGTTTCTTAATTTTTTCACAATTTTTTTGGTTGTAATTTCTACGACATCTGTCGCAAAGGTTTAAGAGCTTTTTTGTGATTTCGTGAGGATGGTAAAAACCCACCAAAAAAGTACAAAACCTCTATTTTTCTAAATTTTGAGTTGTCTCTCTTTTATTGCCGGGGTGCGAAATGACATCAAGAATATTTATTTACCCATACAAAATTCAGCTAATTTCTCAGTAAATAACATCACATGGCTATAAAATTATTATAGTAAAACCTTCATAAGAATAGCTATAAAGCTATTACTAGTTTGACACATTGCAGGTCCGTTGAAATATAAGACAGATCTCAGCAGTTCCCAGACATTTCTTACACCATGCTCCAGCATGTCTGCACAGGCCAACATTTTAGCTAATCGATTTTTGCGTTACACGGGTTACGCCTGTAGGTTGCATGAGCAATTTGAAAAGTTTAGTGGCAATGTCACGGATTTCCCATCTAGAATTACTGCTGAATATGTTTGAATAAAAATGATTAGGGGTATCATTCACTTGTATTGTTTAAATGTAATCTGTTCATTGTTTAAGTTGTGGCATCATAACAGGTTGTCGCTGTGTAAGATTTTGGTTAGTAAAATGTTTAGTACTTAATATAATTTTTTGGTGAATTTTTTCATAAATGTGAACTCAATTTTCTTTGTGCACATGAAAACATTTTGTAAAATCAAATATCGGTATCATGGCATTCCTCACTGAACAACCTTGTTGATAGCTAAATAAATCCCTCTCTACTTATTATCATCTAAAAGCAATTTATGATAGTAAATTTTTCATTTTTTATCTCTATACTTTTGTGATTTAATTCAAGCCATACTTTACACAATAATATTTTACTCTTATGAACTCACGAACTGTTAAAAAATAATGAAACTGACAAACGTATTAAGAAAATAATTCCTTATTTTTCCTCTCCATGTGTGATAATTTTCACGTTGGATAAATTATTACAAATACATGGTGAAAATATTTATATTATTGTTAAACCAACAGAATTTGAAAGAATTTTAGATTCCATGTCCGCTAATCAGCTAGCACATGCAAGTTCGAGAACATTTATAAGAGTATAAAATTTATTTAACTATTTTTATAATTTATGCCAATCTAAAATGAACCTGAAAATAAAATCATTGGGCAATGAAAATCCTTATAAAGAATGTCTTTTCTTTATTGAAACATTTTTGGTAAAACCCAAAACATACAAAACAAAATTATTTTATTATTTATTTATATTTACTAATGTAGAAGTGCTGAAGATAAATGAATTGTTTTGGCAGCAAATAATTCAAAGGATTTTTTAAATATAAATTACACAGATGAGATGGTTGTAAATTCACAGCGCCAATTTCATACATAAATCTGAGGCACTATCATTCAACTAATTGCTATAAGGATATTCCAGAAACATGGAATATCAAATACACAAATTGTCAAAATTCAATTCTTATAATAATTTTAAAAAAGGGTTACATTTTATAAATACATACTTATTTCCTTCCAAAAATGAAGAGTTTAACTCTGCCTCAATATTGTATACTCCATAGCTTGCTTTGGGTGCTTATCGTAAGATGCTGGTTGCGATTATATTCTTCACAGCCAGTACGATTATTGCTTATACAGAAAACTTAATAAGTAAATACATTAAAATAGTACTGTAGAGTTGAATGATTCATTTACAATATTTCATGTGACGAAAAGCAAATAACAAGAATCTATTGTTTCCTCTCTACATTAACTTTGGACCGGTGTAATTAACAAACCTATATACACAAAATATAATAGTGTAACGTTCCAACACATGCTTATGTAGCCAAGGAATAAATAAACACCTGCCACACTTGGCCACTGGCCTCTGGGACCACCTTTAAGTAGCCGGCTTGGACCATCGCTTCCCCAATGTTTAGCCTAATGATCTGTATTGATAATTAACCCCCAATTAATACTCGAGACTAAGATAATGGAATGGTGCCCTTAATATAGTGAGTCCGTATTTGATGAGCGAGGTTTCTTTATTTTCTCCAAATTTTTAATGACAATATCATGGAGAGAGCAGTATCTGTTGCGAATTTCACACATCACTAGCCAAAGTGATAAGTATTCCTTTTCATCTAACTCCTGAAATAAAATAAAAAATAAATACATGGTGTAACAAAACTCGCAGTTCAACCCGAAAACTGGTGAAGGAGATACTTCACTTTATGTGGTAACTTTTATGAGGACTAGTCTATTGGTAAATTGGTAGGTTAAGAGAGGTTGGGTTTAATAAAATAATTTTAATCAAATAGCTATTTAAAAGTAATATCCTTTTATAATAGGTTATGAAATATACAGCAGTTAATGATAGGTTGGTTTAATAAAATAATTTAAAATCAAATAGCTTTTTAAAAGTGAAATTTATACAGTAGGTTAAGATTTTTAAATCCAACCAATCACAGCTTTGCTCATTTCTATGCTGTACCTCTATAATCCAGAGAGTAAAAACTTTTGTGGAATTTTGACAGCTCTACCACGTAAAGTGAAGTATCCCCTTGGTGAATCTACATTGTATTTGAAGTCAATTTAACAATAAACAATTCAACAGTAAAAGCATTCATAAGTACTATAGTAAAAGTGCACAAATTCTTATAAAACTTCAATTTGTAAGAATTTCTCAAAAAAAAAAAATTTACTTACACAATTTTTTCAAAAACTATGGGACAAATCAAAAAAATTTATTCAAGAAAATTTACTCCAAATATTTATAATAGTTTCAAAGGTGTCCGGAGTGTTGCCCTGTAAAGGGTTAACTGGCAACTACAAAATAATAATTCTTTCCAGTGTATTGGTGTCAATTTTTACATAGCGATAGCAGGTTTTGTGTTGCTTACTTTAGGAAGTAGAATTATTTCTAGAGCAATGTTAAATATTACTAGGCTCTGTGAGGTAATTATGTGCAGAAAATAAGACTCTTATAATGACTACAATATGATATTGATAAAGTATATAAGTATATATGATCAGTACCTGTACAGCTCGCCTGTAGTCGTCAATATGTGGGTACTTGGCTACTTTGGAGACAATCTTGGCTCTGGAAAGGAAATATCTAGATATCTGATCGAAGAATGCCGCAGCTTCTGACTCTACAGCCTGGACCTCAGCCAGAGTGTCTTCCTGAATCGATACACCAAAGTTATTGCCATCTTCGATTTTCGGAATCATGAATGATATCCACATTTTTAACTGGAACAAAAAAAAAAATTATTTATATTATGAAATTAAACAACTTTTGTTTTAAACTCCTTTTTTATTTTTTAACACGCCAAACGGTTTCGGAGACCCTACTCCTTCTTCAGGAATGACATGATGGTTAGTTAGTTTTAACAGGTTTTGGCAGTCTCCGTGGCTTATGACACAGAGATTCCAGGTTTGATTCCCGGTGAGATCTCAAAAACAAATTTTCTCAATCCCGGATATTTGTGATACTGTGCCCCTCTGTTATTGGGCCTCCTGGCCTATTGAGGTGGTCGTAATAAAATAAAACAATATTGTTTTTGGTTGTTTGTAGTGTTAAATGATGAATTACCAGATTGGAGTCCTCGACGAGTTCCCTGATGCGTGGCTTGACAAGGTGGATGAGCTCGCAGAGGGGGCGGTTGCAGGGCACGCTGCCCGAGGGGAGCGCGTACACGCGGCAGCCCCCCTCGCCCTCCTCTCCGGCCCCCTCCTCCACGCGCGGCCGCTTGGCCCCCGGCGGCTGGCACAGGCCCCCGTTGTTCTCGCTCTGCGGAGGCGGCACGGGGATGTTCAGATCCTGGAAATATAATCATACAATCTTTGACTTTAGTTTAAAAACTGATTGAAAATAATTAGTATAATTTATGATTGCTCGGGGGCGAAACTGAGTGTTTTAGAGGCCAGAGTAACAAAAAAAAGTATCATAAAATCACTCTAGCACACAATTTATTTATTTAAGCACATCATATTTTTTTATTTTCTATTGATAGGTTTAATGCATTCCTCACTGAGGAACCCCGTGCCGAAGAAAGGGTTTTTTCGACTACTACTATACTTTCCCTTATCCACATTTAATGGTGCACTCCATTGATACACAAAGTGTAGTAAATTTTGATTATTAGTTGTTACGTGAAGGCTGATATTTGAAGGCAAGAAAATGATGATATTTTTCGACAATATTTCAAAATATAACAATGAAATATTTTATTACTTTCGTTAGCAACCTGTGGTTAAACATGTTACCAACATGTCAACGATGAGCCAAAGACTGTTCAATATAAAAGTTTGAGTAATTTCTACTAAATTTCTACGCAGATTAGATTTTAAAACCTTTATTTGATAACCCAGGATACTGCTGATGTCTTGAATTTGGATTGTTATTGCAATTCCCATTGCACGGCACCCACAAATATGGTGAACAAAACAAGAACTGTCTTGACACTATTGTTGTACGGTCAATCCAGCACTGAGCTATCCTCTTTTTTCTTGTTGTAAAGGTAGGTACCAAAGGATAGGGTCAAGATGGAAGGAAATGGATTGATAAGTATAGGTACGGCAAGGAGTATCGAAAAAATGTTGTTTTGTGTGAAACAAAGGTATGTTGAGCTCTTTCCGCACAGTACGATATTCTTGAAATAGAATTTAGACCAGAAATTACAGAAAACTGAATTTCCAAGGAGCCTTGCCAATATTGTCGTTTGTCCGTCACACTAAGTCCACATTCAAGAAAATAACAATATTTTGCACAATTACCTGGTGTACATCTGTGAAGTTCCTGTTTTGAAAGTTCGGTGTCTCTAGCAACTCATTGAGCTTAACAATTTTCTCCGGAAATCCTTTAACAATTAGTTGCTCAGCTTTTGTTTTAAGAGAATCCTTGTAGTCCTGAACCTTCAAACAATTTAAGTAAATCATTGAACAATGAAGTCATTGAAAGCAAAACAGAAAAATCTACGGTTAAAATGAAGGACTACAAACTACAAATGCCAATTGCACTTTATTACAAAGTAAATATTTTTTTTTTAGTTCTTTCAAATATACTATGTGAAGACTTAAATGCGCTACAAACATGTTTAATTATAGTGTATCATATCAAAAATTGGCTAGTTTTTTATTTCGCAAAATTTAATATATTCTCATTACTCATTACCCAAAGCATGTTGAAACGTGCAACTTGCAACTTATTTAGTTTATTGTTTTACGGGTGCGTCAGTAATCAGTAATTGCGCATCGGACCGACATCAAAATCTCAAGAAACCAAATCGTCATCATTGCACAGTAAAGCAAAGATGCTTTATGTCTCGTCGTGAACCAGAAACACTTTAGTTAGGATGACACATGATTGGAAGACATTGCAAAATGATGCGAGCATGGAATGGAGAACAACCGACTGGAACATGTATTACCATACCTTTTTTGCGGTGTCTGCCATTATGCACAATACTATTAAGGTTTTCTAAACAAAGACCTTAAAAATACAGTTATCGAAATACCGAATCACGAAAAACGTGTTTATTGCCTCCGACAAATTCGGAGGTTCCGTTCGTTCCGTTTGCCTCGCTAGTTCGGTAAAGTTCGGTTCGGTTCTTTCCGATTGTCATGTGTCTATGGCCAGAAGGCTGCTATTAACTTGGCCAACATTGGCGACCATCTCTTTAGCTATCTCTTTCTATCGCACTGATATTTTGCTCTATTTTGCCCTCCATATGTATTGGATTAAAGGCGGCCAAGTCAATAGCAACTCTAAAAACCATAGATTTTGAGTATTTAAGGCTGTTTAATTTTGCCAAAAAATCTTTTTTTTTTAATGTACCTACCCTTCTATAACGTTCATTAGATACCTATTTCAAAATTTATCACGCATTTCAAAAAACATTATGAAAAATAAACGATTTTGTAGACATAAATATACTTTGTATAAGCGCCTTGGAGGATTAACTAATATATTCAAAATAATATGTTAAATATTTATAATACAAATATTATGCATAATATTTACGCACCTATCAAATTTTTTGCTTAGTACGGCAAATTGTAGAAAACAAAACATGAAGTAAAGCATTCTCAATTTTTTCGGAGATTTTGAAAAACTTTTCTTGTACCTGTCCTAACTGCTGAATTTACGTTCATTCTGATAATCCGTCGGTAGTTTGCGTCAGAGCTGAGAGACACGGACCTGACTTGGGAGGATCCACGGGAGCAGTTTGTGGAATCCATGTGCTCCATATTTATAGGGGGCGGAAATGGTATGATTAAACAGTAAAATATTAATTAATTAATTAATCGAGGCATCGAGGGGTATGATGATGATGTCCGTTGGTACCAATCTGATGAAACGATTTAGGATTCTTGTAGTGTTGTATCTGAATGTCAAACTGTCAAATTGATACAGTAAAAAACGACATTTGACATGTGTAACTGACGTTTACTAAATGGGTTTATGTTGTTGAAAACGTAACATTTTAACATTTATGATATTTAAAAGTTAAAATATATATTTTTTATTATCACTCGCTCAAACCATACGGCGATACTCAAAATGTCTAGTTTCAAATTTTCATTTTCCTTAAACCCAACAGACCTTAGTAAAACGGAAGAGGTGATTAAAGAAAAAGGTTAAGTTAATTCCGACCTTCGATACATAATACTATTTATATACCGTAAAATAACTTAACTAATAATACGTGTAGTAAATCCAATTTATATTTTTCTTATCGTTTCATTATGATTATTTGCATGTATTTGAAAATTTTCATGAACTTTTATCATAAACAAACTTATAGATTGTGAAAAAACCAACGCTTTCACTCAATGGATCGATGCAGTCGAAATTACTCCATCAAACAAGATAATCAAAGATATAGATGAAATATTTCCGAAAGCCAAACTTCTTATATGTGGCGACTTGGATATTGGACACGTATTCCCCGACGATGCTGTGAGATATTTAAAAGAATGTGAAGTCGAGAATGACTTGGGTAGTGATGTTTTAAAAGCTGAAACTGAGCATTCAGACCTGTTAACTGGAGTATATGAAGGTATGAACTTCGGTTGAATCGAGAGGACAAGACCATGTCAAGGGAGGTGTGTCGCAGATTGTAGCACCAAAGATGACGATTAACTTTATAAATATTATTTTAAAATGACTAAAAAACAATAAGAGGCAATGATTTTATCCAATCGTTAAATCACTACATTATGATTGTTTATTTTAGGATGCAATTCACAAGTTCAGAAAAAATGAAATGTTGCAATTTGTGTTTCAGGAGGTTTGAAAATATGGGAGTGTACAAACGATTTGGCAGATTATTTTTGCAGCAATGAAGTAAATTGGAAAAATTCAAAAGTCCTGGATTTGGGATGTGGTGCAGGAATTCTCGGATTAATTTCTCTTTTATCAGGTGCTGAAGTTCATTTTCAAGACTATGTAAGTGAAAATAACCATAACCACTAGAGCAAATATTTGAAAATATTTTGTCCACTTGTTTTTTTAAACCTGTCACAATTCTGAATGTTTTTGTTGCTTTTTTTTAAGAACAAAGAAGTTATCAATTCCGTGACTATTCCGAACTGTCTTCTCAACATTCCTTTAGATGAAAGAAATACAATAAAAACTAAATGCAAATTCTCAAGATGAAAAATCTGTGAAATTTGTTGGAAAAGTAATGGAGGAGTGATGAGAGAAATAATGAAACTGTTGTTCAAATAAATCATACTTTATTTTTCTTTAGTGTAAATCTTATTATTATTTAAGCTTTGATGTATATATAATAACAATAATATATTCAATAAAATTATAATTGTCAAACAATTAAATGAAATACGTTTTATGTATTTTATTTTATTTTATCTCCTGGGAAGACATGATACATGATAGAACTTGTATAAACTTAAAATATTTTCATAGCTGTTCTCCTATTCCTGTATAGCATATTCACAACATAATTATACAGAGGACACTGCATGTAACCACATTGAATAAGCTGAACAGTTACCAAGATGAGTTGTCGGCATTACTCGTTGCCACTTAAAAGTAACAATTAAGTTTTTTAAATGTTAAAAAACTAAAATATAACACACAAGGTAAAAATGCAGATTTCTTGTGTTTTTTAATATAAATTAAACGGCCAGAAGGTTAGGCCATGAAACTTGTTATTTCCAATTATAACAAAAGCTTATTGTTAATTACTATGAAAGTGTAAATATAAATATTCAAAACAAATAAAATATAATTTTTGGAAAAAAACGTGGAGGTAAAAATAATATTTTAAATAAATATGGTGAGCCATATAAAATCATACTCGGCAATGCATAATTTATGATTTTGAACAACATCAAAACTTTATGTCTATTCACTGAAAAACTCTTTTAACATACTGTATTTTATATGTTATATAATCACTAATACAACAAGAACCCATTTCTCAACATGCTAACGTATTAAAACTAATACTAGTGAGAAGATTCACAGAACAGTAAGAACATTTTTTATGTTTATCATATCCTCAGTTAGAAACGGAAAAAGTTACTAAATGACATGAATAATTACTAATGTCTCTTGGTATCATTTTCCTGGCCACAATAAAAAAATGCAGAATAATTGAGCAAACAGGGGATAAACCAGTTAGGTTCTCTTATAACCATTTTGCTTTTCCATTATGATTGTCTTGAAACTTCATAATATTGAAATTGGTTGTGTTACCATTAAAGATATACTTATTATTTGTATCTTCGGAGATAATCTGTTCATACACCCAACCCATCATCTCCTGGTGTATAGATATTCCATCTGGTTATTCGTTTTCTGCTGGTCTACGGAACTGTATATTACGATCGTGCAGACGTCCCTCTTGGCTTAGCCAAAAATTTCAACACTTTTTTTGGATTCAAAATATAGCCACCCCTGAAAAAAAGTATAAAAATAAAACGGTAATACAACAATTTTCTGTAATTTTATAAACATAATTATAGAGAAAGTAGTTATAATAAACCAAAACAGGCATTATTTGTCGTCCGAATTGTTGGCTACTTTTACAAAAACAAAAAATTGCTCATTTAAGTTTAATTTTGCAGAAAATAAAGTATTATTCAGATTTACAGAAACTCAACTAGCAGATTTTTATAAAATACAATATTGTCTACGTCCACTGAATAAAAAGTCTGAGCCTGAAAAAATTAAAAGTAATCGTAGGTAATATATTATTGTTATAAAATGATATCTCAAAACCAATAATGTCAGGTTGGGTACTTCGAGTCACTTTCCAGAAATTTCTCTCTAGAGAATTTTCTCTCTCGTCACACGAAGAAAATCCCTGGAAGATTATCGAGTTTGACTCTGGACTAGTCCGATTGCTCCAATTTGACTAGGTATAGGCCGACTATGAAAGTATGTCTCCAGATCACAGCATCCATCAGCATGCTCACTTGTCCATCATACGAAATACTTCGGGTTTTCAAAACATCCATTAGAAATTTTAGAGCACGTTGGATTTTCCCCCTGTAAAGTAAGGAACATAGAAGTGTAAGGAAAATCCCATAGAACATTTCCCATACAAAAACTTGAAGAAGGTTATAATTAGAGACTGGAAAAATAGCGGTGATTATTATTTGTGAAAAGCAGGTGTTATTTTTTGAGGCCCCCGGGGGCCCAAAAGCGTGTGTAAATTTTTGAAAACTGGCGTGTGCTTATTAGAAACCAATTTCAGTACACGGGTTGTAAAATAAAAGTCAAAATGCATGTTTTTATGCATTAAAATTGTTTTTTTTACAATAATACAACATTAAAATACAATGACATATAACTAACTTATAATTATATTTATTAAATAGTCAACACATAATATTAAGCAAATATTACATAACAAGGATATACCCGATATATATATATATAATATAATACAGTTGCCATGACTTCAAACTCACCTAAACCTCTCAAATGGATTTAAAATGTTAAACATTATGGCAATGTTTTAAATTTCAAAAATAAACCTATTCCTTTTCAAACTACTTTTGTTACTTTGAAAATAAAAATTACGACTTTGATGGTGAGTTTCACAAACATTAACATACACGGCAAAGTTTATTTATTATATTTAAAGTAAACTATATAAACCAAACTTAAATAGTATTGCGCTGTTACGAGTATTTTAAATTATCTGAATTAAATTGATTCAAAATGAAAATTGCCAAGTGTGGCAAGATTTTCTTCCTTCAGGTTCCTTTCTTCCGTCACTTAGTAGATAACAGTGTTGTACGAAGACAGGAACCTCTTCCAGAATCAAACATTAAACAAGGCCCCCAAATCGCTTCTAAACACAGCATCAAGCAAATTGAGGATTTTGTCGGCGAAACCGATTTGAGTGCCACTTCTATGATTAATTTCCCTCCACAAGAAACTAAACCCAAACTAATTCTCAATACTCTGGCGAACTACGACTGAGATACTTCACCATTAATGCTTTTTGTGCACACGGCTAACCTTCAGCACCCTGCAAAAAAAACCACACAATTGTAAACTGAGAAAAGGAAAACTGCATTTCGTAACTTTTTAAGTCTACTGTCAAATGTTGACAGTTTACATTCTCGTCGTTAATCTTGAAATTATAATAGTGGTTTGTAAAGATGTGGCTTTGGAAATTGTAACAGATCAGTGACGTTTACGAACCAAATCCACTGCTGTACTAATAAAAAATACAGGTAAAAAAGTTGAATGTCGTATTTTACCACTTCATAAACTATGTAGTCTCATAAAACGATTAAGTTATAAAAATCGGTAAATAATAACATTAAAACTAATTTTTTTTGCTCAGCAATCCACGTAAATAAAAACACTATCAAATACCTTTTCATTTGTTTGTCAATCCAACAGACATCTGACCTCAGTGGACCCAATCCCATAGAATACCATGTGACAACCATAGAAAACACATCCCTAAAAAATCCCCAGAAATGACGCAATAAACGAGCATGAAGTTAGCGACTTAAAATAATCCTTGTGCGAAATATTTAATATAGGCTGTTCACAGAGCTTGGAAAAGTTTTAAAAACATAAATTCGGATTATTTTTAAAAAAACAGCCGAATTTTTACGTTATTTTCAAAAAACGACAAATTTTCCGCGTGATATTCGTCGAAAATGCCGAATTTCGCGTTAATTTTTCTTTTATCGCGATCGCTGAAATTTTCCAGTCACTAGTAATAATCCATGGTCCCTATAGATCCGTTTTGATAATACTTGAAACACGTGGGCTCTGATTTGAGGTTGGGGATCGACCAGCTTCCAGAATTGGTCTTCTACAAAAGGTTTTTGGTCAAATAATAAGTCTTGTATGTATTATTTCATCAATAAGATAAAGCAAGAGAATGTAAAGGCTAAATCAATATAACATGTGACACTATATCAAACGCCTTTAAAAATTATGTTCAAGTTCGCAAGTTTAAAACAAAAAAAAAAATTGAATGCAAGAAATACATCATTAGAACGAAGACGACTTAGTAAAGCCATTTTATAGAATCACGTGAGAAGTGAATAGAAGTGACAAAAATATAGGCATTGGTGCATAATTATGCCGTTTACTATTCCATTTCTTATATTTCTGGCCACAAGGATTAAAATCATTAATTCAAAAAAAAATAATACCTAAAAAGCACTTACAAGTTCTTTAGCCTTTCTACTCACCAGCTTGATGAAGAATTTAAATCCATCTTTACCATATCCTTTACAAAGTACAAAACGACCCCAAGGAACTCCATCCCTAAAAATTATTTAATTTGGATGACCAAAAAACAAGCATATTTATACATATTCATGAGAACCCATTTTCCTCGACAAACCACAATGCCAAATACCTCTAAAATGGTAAAAAGAGGATAAAACTTGCAACTAGTACTATCTTAATATAAACATTCATGTATTCATCTCATACGACTTATCACATACCTATTACACTTTCTGATTTAAATATAGAACATGTCATGACTTAGTTTTTGTAGCTTACTTCATTCAGAAGATAATTAATGCAAAAATAAATTGTTTTTTAAGTCATTTTGACGCTGCCCACTAATCCTTTTTAGTTAAACTGTACCCCGGAGTAAAAAAAAAATGGGCAGCGATTTATGTTTAATATACCTAGTATCATAGTGAGATAATAATATATCACTTGTTGCTGTTGATAGACACATTGCAGTTGGGGTTCTAATATTTTTATCATTAGCTCTTGCTTGCTCAAAACCAAACTGGAACTGGTCCAAAATGCTCCTTGGAAACCAGTGCGAATCTAGAAAGTGTTTTCATTTCTACCTTGAACCGGATGACCGAAATCCTCAAATCTATGAATGAAAAATAGGATAATTAAGTGTTCCGATCATTAATACAAGGTCATAATAATTAATCATTAACTTAAAAGGTAAAAATTTGCTAATAATTTACTAAAGTAATATTGTATTAAGATAAGTATGAATATAATTCAATATTTAAACGCCCTTGAGTAATATAACGAAAACGGCGCTATATAAATTATCAATAAGTAAATAATATAGAATATTTACAAAAAGATTTTATAAATATATTAAAAGAAGTACGAACCTTTAATAACACACTCATATTTTCTCATGTAGAGTCCCGTGGCCGATTAAAGGGTCGTAAAATCAGACTCAACAGTAAATTTCGCATTAGTATGGTATTTCAAAAAGGTTATTATTTCATTACTCTTTTCTAAAGATTCGTTAATAATTGACAGAGAAACAAAAAAATAAAAATACTCAAATACCTGATTTAAAAGTGCAATGTCACAAAAGAAACACTGCACGTACGTCAAAAAAGTGATAATAATATTCACAGATTATGTACTATAATATTGTTAAATTGACCGATTTTGACGTCTGACCCACAGATAAACCACCGTTTGACGTTGACGTTGACACTTAAGTGCATAGTGTTTCCGTCCCAAAGGTAGTTTTCCGTACCTAAATTGCGAAATATACGTATATGAAACTTTTGCTTAATTCAACAGCGATCGGTGCTGTTTGTAAAAAAAAAAACTTAATATTCGTTTACCCTTATCAATATTTAGTAGGTATTCAAGCGATAAAATACAATTTCAGGCTATTTTTGTAAAATAACTTATTTTTTGAACATATTTTTTACCTTTGTTTATCTAGGGAATGAGCCATTTTCTTTGAATTTTTGAAAAACGTTTAATAGAATAACAAAAATGATTTGATATCTGCGATAGCATCTGTAGTAGCAGCTAGAATTTCGCCCGAAATAAAAAGTCGCAACTTTGTAACTTACTGTAATGGTAAACGAAACTTTGGATATAAGTAGAAAAAAGCAATTTTGTCCAAATTCTCAATTGTTACCGTGCAATCCGCAATGCAATGCAATATTTATTAAATCTAGTATTGCCGCGATCAGTTAAATGGTATCACAGAATTACGACCATTCTTTAGATGCGTAAATTAATGGAATAGGATCATTTTTTTATTCATCAACTGCGATCATCACTTTTAGATGAAGTTGTAAAACGTCGTATTCCTGCAGAGTTGCTACTTGTTGGTATTGTAATTCGCGTACAATTAATGTAATCAATGAATACCGTTCCGATGTAACTATTATAAATAGCATGCTTTCAATAAGAGACAACATCCATCGGAGATAAACGGGACACTGATTCGAGATATTATAGCGCAAATGGATTTTACACTACTATAAAAAGTTTTGATTTTATATTTATTTCATTTAAAAACATTTTCATAAATAAATATGTTCTCGGACTGATAAACTGTACAAAATCTTGCAAATGAAAGTAGTTAATATAACCTTTTGCACACAAAAAATAGATGAGTTTCATAAATTAATGGCTAAGCGATTTCAGAAGAAAATTTTAACTCGTTTTTTCAATGTCAAAAATAATATTTGATTGTAAAAATCATACCTTTAAAAACGAATACGAAAACGACTTAACGAATCAGATTATTTTAAGCGAATATTTTGCGAAATTATTGATAACGTATCCCTTCAAAAGTCTTCGAGATACCAACATTTAAATGAACTTATGTATTTAGAAATTTTAGACCCCTAATTATAGAAATTAAAATCGCGGAACAACACTTTTTAATAGAATGGCTCGCAGAGTGCCTTGCCTAGAGAAGGCAACTTACTGATTCCTTCATCGGAAAGGAACAAAACTTTTATTTGGTAGTTGTTGCTTTACGTATACTCATACTGAGGTTACAGTTTGCTGTTACCGACATTTAGGCGGTATTGTACGGGCCGAAATTACAGGTTACTGTTTTATTGGTCGGTGACCGCTAGTTTTATATTTTGTCGTGCATTGGAGCGTCGCTAACTAGGGAAGTGATTTTCTCCTTTCAATAGTTTCTCTAATACACATACATTTTCATATAGCTCTGTGCATCGTTGACATAAACAGAACCAATATAGAGGGGCCTTTAACAAAACCACAATAACTCTTTTGTCTATGACGCGAACTGTCAATTCCGCGTTCTACCGTGATCGATTTTTGCTTTTTGTACAACCCGCTATTATAACAACGTATCATTTTTACTTAAGTGAGGTTAAGTTGCGAATTAGTGGGGAAAAAACTTTTTGCATCATGGCGAAGAAAGCCGCAAACTCTATTCCTGATAATAATATCAATAATGTTTATTTAGTCAGTGTCGTTTCTATTGTCATACTACTTATTACTTTGTGTAAGTTTTGATGTAATAGCTATAACAATATCATTGATATAGTATTCTAAGATCTGCCGAAATTTATTTTATTACTGTGTGCATAGTTTTTATTTGTTTATTTATTATTTTCAGTAATTTTCTGGCTTTGGAGCCGAAGGCAATATGCCAGACGCGGAGTTCTGCTAACTGGTCTCAGTGATTCTGGAAAAACCCTTATTTTTGCCCGGCTTCTGCATTCTGAGTTCAGGCAGACGCACACTTCCATTAAAGAAAATGTCGGAGAATACTCTAGTGATAACGTATGTCAATTTCATATTATTTAACTTAAATTTTCACTAAATGTAGGAAAGGAAGAAGTAGTATACTTAACCCCAGAAAGAAAGAAAGACTAATTTTACGATTATGACTTTCAACCTTTGTGTTATTTTTATTCAGATAAAGACTGTGCTCTTTTTTTACTAGCGATAGTACCTACCTAAAGTTATCTTCTTTGATAAAGGTAAATAACAGTTTTTCTATAAATAAATTGATCTTGAACAATGTCATGAGTAAACAAATCAAATTAGAGTAATTATTCTATTATTGCTCTAAAAAACAAGAAAAACATCTTCATATTTCTGAACCCCACACATTATCTGCGCTGGGATTACCGATGTGACCAACAAGGTCGATACAAGCATTTATCTGTGGATTTTCGTCTATATGAGATTTATTAATGCTTGTATCGACTTATATTTACTAGTACAGCATTTCCCAACCTTTTTCAGTCGCGGAACCCTAGGAAATCAAGCACAATTTTCAAGGACCCCCTTAGTAAAAAAAAAAACAGCAATAAATTTTGGGACCATTTACTTTATAATAGTACCTACTACAAATACAAAATTTAAAAAATAAAAAAAATACGTTATTAATTAACGCACAACAGCAATAGCAACACGGTTAATAGGGTCTTATCTTAACATTTATTCGCTAATATAAAAATATCCTGAGCAGACTATTAATGTGAAGGTTGGTGTTGGTGCCGGTAATTTACGACGAATAAAATATTTATTGATTATTATTTATTTTGCATAAGCAACTATGCACCAAATAAGTACTTTGCAACAATAATTAGTAAGTACTTATATAAATATTTTAATCTTTTTAGATAGTTAAGAGATAGCCTATAGGTGGACGTCAGTGGCGGTCGGTGACTTTTGAAACAGGGCATGCGGTCAATAAACAGGCTAATAAAAGCCCTAATAAATTGGCATTTATTTATTTGATAAACATAATATCGACGATTTAGAACAGCAGTTTCCATTTTTTGTCTATGGAACCTTGATTATTATTGGTCACTTTTTTTTGTCGAACCCTAAATGTAAATTGACAAAAATAAAGCCGTGAAACGTATAAATCAGCAGAATTTAAATTATGAAAATTAAAAATGAAAATTTTTTTTCAAAAGTTTTTTCGTTTTCTACGTCGATATGCCCGCGCTCCCCTAACTCACGGAATTCCCGTGACCCTTAGGCAGAACCCTCAGGATTCCGCGACACACCTTTTAGTAGCCGCTGGTCTAGACAAAGCGATAATAATAATATTATAGAATTGGAAATTTTTCAGATTAGTTCAAAGTCTTATACTAGGTAATAACTAACTAAATAACCATCGCGCCATTTCCCCGAGGGGGGTGGCGGAAGGGTTGGAGCGCCGCGCCCCTGTGTCCTGGCACACTTCCATATTTCCAAAAAACTAAATATGAGAGCTATCTCAAAGAAAAAAGATGAATTAGTTTTTTTTTTATATACAAATTAATCACATTAATATTTCGTCGCCTTGGTGGTGAAAAGATCTAAGCCCCATATGTATTGTATTCTTCACCACTCTGACGGTGATTTCAAAACTATAATTATTATTATTATGGAAAATTTATATAGCGCCGTTTTCGTATATTCCTCAAGGGCGCTTCAAATATTGAATTTAACGGCTCAGGAAATTTGAAATGAATGAAACTCACTCTGTGAGTAGAACATTCAATTAGCAATATTAATCAGTGTGCCTGGATGTAGAAGCCGAGGAAGGCCGAGAAAGACAATGGCATGACCAAGTACGACAAGTACTTGAAAGTGGACATGTGAAAAGTCGGAACAATCGGCGTATGTGCATGAGAAGACGTATGAATGTAGAGGAAGCAAAGGAAGTGTGTCAGGACGAGTGGTGTGGGCGTTCTATCCTCTCTGCCTATCACTACGGGGCAATGGCGTGATAGTTAGTTAGTTAATCAAAATATTTAGAGAACAAATGGGTCTTAAGTTTCTTTTGATTTGTTAAAATAAAAACGTAAAAATGTTTTAGCATTTTAAATCATCGCTTCATTCGTAGATGAATAAAATTAAAATAATATTTGTAAAAAAATAATAACTTTAAAAATTAATTTTGGAGTTAAAAATGTAAAAGTTATCGTGATAAGCTATTTTATACGTGAAAAAAAAACACTGAACTCAAAATTCGTTGGTAACGTAAAAACGTCAAATTTAGGTTGTTTGGGTAGGTATAATAAAAAACTAAAGTCAACATCGTTTTAGTGAGAAAACATCAAAAGTCCCAACTACGCTGTTCTTTATTAAAGAAAAAATATACTGAACCTTTTATTTAGGTAACTTTTATTTTTTTTACAGATTCAAATTCTCATTCGATTACATATAAATTGTGATGTTTCGCATATTCACAAAATCCTATAAACCTTTAGTTTACAGATTTAATTATAGACATAAAAAGGCAGAATACCACAGAAAGTCCTAACCCCAAAAAATGGAAAAGTATCTCAGAAAGAATTTATTATTATCGTGTCCTCTATAGAAATGCGTACGTCCGAACAGCATGCACGGGTTGATAGTATTGGTAGTATAGACAGTGTTAAACCACCACAAACACGGTGAAATAAGCGGTCGAACTCTAGTGCGCTTGCGCGAAATATTCAATTTCACAGTCAGCATCTCTAGCTCTAGCGCACCTCGGTCGCGCAGTCCAGAAGCATTCCCACATCCCGCATGTTCCCGCAGTCGGCATCGGCCGCCCGTAAGTTGCGGTTGGATGTAGCCGATTTTTGGAGCAATTACATCTCGTAATTACGTAAAATAATCCATAGTTAAAATATTTTATTTATTTATTCATTTCATTATACCAGTAGGTTTGTTTGTTTATTTATACATTTTTATTTAGCTATGAAAAAATTCTTACAGGTAGTATAATTTTTTTTTTTAAATTTTTTTTTTTAGGTACATAGTTTTCCGTTAGTAAGGCATGCGCAGCATGGTCCGCATGCATTGACGAACCGCCACTGGTGGACGTTATTTTTAGAAATTAATATAAGTGTATGTCTGTTGGCTGTCCATAAACAAATATTTTTTTAAAAAAGTTGTCAAATGGTCCAGAGATGTGACTGCGGACCCCCAGGGGTCCGCGGACCACAGGTTTTTTTTGTTTGTAATTTTGTTTGTAATTTTGTTTGTAAGTTTGTTTTGTTTGTAATTTTGACTATTTGTTCCTTTAGGGGACATTGCAAATTGTCGATATTCCTGGACATGAGAGAGTTCGTGGACAAGTGTTTGATAAATATAAAGCAGGAGCATGTGGCATTGTCTACGTAGTAGATTCCGTCACCTTACAGAAAGATGTGCGTGATGACGCTGAGTAAGTTAATTCACTATATTCTCATTATTTATTTATGGGTACTAAACTTATACAAATCAGTACAATTTAAAATGTTTTCAAGTTTTACTTTTAAAAAAAACTGAAGTCTCGTGCTCATTTTGAAAAATTTGTTGGTCTGAAATCTTTATGAATTATTTGTAAGATGGAAGAAGTAAATACTTTTTATTGACCAGCATTTATGTAATATGGAAAAAAAATCATAGTCATCTTTATTGTCAACTGTTTCTTTATATAATAATATTGTATTCATGTAACTGGAAATGGAAAGTTGAAAAATTAAAATAAAAAACCTCAATAGACCAGGAGGCTCATTTCAGCACTACAAACACCCAGGGGAACAGCACTACAAATACCTAGGATTCAGAAAAATCACTTTTGATTTTTATGATCTCGACATGGAGGTTTCAGATTGGGAATCGAATCTGGACCCAAATCCCAATTCCAAATCGGGAACCTCCATGTTTTGAGTGCAATGTCTAGGTCGTTGCACTATGGATGTCACCATTTCTTGTTGTGTAGTGTCCCTGTAAACACCTAGATCCCCTCCAAACTTCTCTGTTGAGAGAGCGGTGGAGATTATAAAACTTTTAATTTATTTTATTTTTTTTATTTTAGATATTTATACAACTTGTTGTCTGATCCAGTAATTATGAGAAATTCTCCGTCAGTTTTGATTTTGTGCAACAAACAAGACCAGCCCCTTGCCAAAAGCAGCAGCATTATACAAAGTCTTTTGGAAAAGGAAATGTAAGTAAAGTATTTCATACGGTGCTTTTAATCATATTCCTATCCTATATCCTACAAATATCAGATCTTTAGTATCCTTATGTACAAGTCTAGTGTAGTACTAAAATATTACATTGAAATTCTTATCACATTTTGATTATTTATTATATCTGGCTTTTGTTCTGTAGCTTGAGTCTTAGATTCTACGTGAATCTCACTCCACTATAACACTACTCCCACTTTCTAGCACATTTATTTTCGATTAGCCCAAAAATTGTGGTGTTTGGTTTTACCTTAATAATAGAAATGTTTCTTTGAAAAATCCTAAAAACTCCTAAGGAAAAATATCCTCTGTGAAATCATTTCTTAGACCATTTTGTATTGTTATAGTAATTAATTAAAACTTGTTATTTCTATAGGAATCTCGTCAGGAAAACAAAATCAAGCCAACTCCAATCAGTTGATCCTTCCCAGAAAAACAATACTTACCTGGGAAAGAAAGACAAAGACTTTGAATTCGCTCACTTGTCAACAAATGTGGAAATGGGAGAAATTAGCGCAGTTGATGAAGATTCCGAGACTGGCGCTAATCTCGTATGCTTGTCCAAATGGATTGAAACCATGGCATAATTAACATCACGCAAATTTGTTTGCATCATTTATTGTGGAAATTTATTAAAATATAAATGGTATCTGTACTCTCATCTTTTATCTTTAAATATTTAAACTACGCAAATCGCATTTACGTTATAATTTAATTTGAATTCTTTAGCGGTTGTAAGGTCATTAAATCAAAACAAAATATTTTTTATTATAAATCTGTTTTTTAAATTTCTAATAGAGTAAAAAGAAAACTTCTTGTAAGTCATGTACTGTTGAAAAATTGTTTTGAATTTGCTGTTTAGCATTCGTATTTCATACTTTTGCTGATATAATTGGCATAATTTTTTTAAAGTAATTTTTTATCAGCGCATTCTCAATGATATCTAAAATACAATACATGGTGTAACAAAACTCGTAATACAGCCCCAAAACTGGTGATTCTGCATCGTATTTGGAGACAATTGTGTAATACGACTTTTTAAACTGAGCTTGAAAAAAAAATTTTTTCCTTACGAAAGTTTTCTTAAGTAAAATTACTCAAATTCTTATGAGAACGCGTTTTTCAATTTTGTTTTCTTTATGGATAGTATTAATTAGACTAAATACATGATATTTGATAATTATTATCAATTTATTATCAATTTAGTACTCAATTTTCTCAAAAACTAAGGGTCTAATAAAAAATATTATATTATACAAAATCAACTCCAAATATTATGTAGATGAACTAGTTCCCGCTTGTACATCGAGTTTTGTTACACCTGTATAACAGCGCTTCATACTTGCAAAAAATGTAAATTAAATGGCTAGTTGATGCTTTAATCCACTTATTTTTTCACTAACAAATCTGGAATGTTTTTCATAGATTTTATATTGTACTCATAAAGACTGATCATTTTGCATTGAAAATTCGACCATTCGGCTGTGAATCTTATTAATTGTTACTGCGAAATAATTCATCTTCTTTTAAAAATTACCTCTCGGACGGAAATTCCAAAGTAAAAAAATATTTACTTACTTATTTTTCTTATTATCATAACCCAAATAAATCATAACCGAATTCAAAACCCAACAGATTGCAAATAAATACATATGTATGCAATATTAGTACATAAGGTTTAATTTTTAGCATATTTACCACTATAACAGACCAGCTTAAAAATCTAATTGAATCATTGTGATTTCTCTGCTAATAATCAACATAAAATGCATTGTCTTTAACTTTTGTCAGACCAAAAATATATTTTTGGACTGTTAAAGGTTAAAAAAGCAATGCATTTTACTTTGAGTGACATAATACAAATATCTTAACTGAAGCAAAAATTGATGGTCCTATATTTTTTTAACTGTCGGTTTATGTTTTATTAATAGTGCTTAATATTTGCACGCATTTGACTTTTATATCTTGTTAAAATAATGCATTTTCCTCGGTGATGGATAGGTTTATTTTAATGTTAAGAGTTTTTATACACTAAATTTGTCTTTATATACAAAATAAAAATCTTAATCTCATGCAGAGACATGTTATGTTACAATCTCAAGTAATTATTTTGCATTTAATAATATTTCAATTATCAACTCTACTATTTTAACTGACATTCATTATTTTTAGAATGTTGTGGGGCATGTAAACAATGTATTTTTGTAACCTAAAAATTATAATCTTGGTATATAATTGTTTTTCATTTTATCATGTTCCCCTATTAGTCCACTAGAGAACGTAAAAATGTAAAGCCATCGTAATATTAAAATATTTTTTATGGAAAAAATGTTGAGTATTTATTTTAAATCCATATCTCTAAAATTTAAAAATGTCATTCATTCCTATTCTATAGTGCAGCGTTTCCCAACCTTTTTCAGTCGCGGACCCCTAGGAAATCAAGCACAATTTTCAAGGACCCCCTTAGTAAATTTCCAATTTTTATTTTTGTCGGGCACTGGAAAATAATCCCGAAACGAAGACCTTAAAGCTCGGAGGTGTTTAATCATTTCGTCTTGTACTTGTGTAGGCAACATTGCTCCACCAGAGGATTCTAAAAAGTCTGACAGTGTAGGAAAGTTATTATAGTTTTTTTGAATTGTACGATTTGACCAAAGGTCAAGCTTTTTTAGCATCGTTTCAATTTTATCTTCAGCTCGGAAAATGTTGTTATCTCTCCCTTGTAGACTCAAGTTCAGCTCGTTAAGGGCACTAAACATATCAGCTCAATATGCTGCCATTGTGAGCCATCCAAAGTCATTGAAGTGAGCAGCATGTTTATTGACGCCGCCTACAGAGTTCTTCAAAAATTTTCGACCGGTAATTTACGACGAATAAAATATTTATTGATTATTATTTATTTTGCATAAGCAACTATGCACAAAATGGGTACTTTGCAACCATAATTAGTAAGTACTAATATAAATGTTTTAATCTTTTTAGATAGTTAAGAGATAGCCTATAAGTGGACGTTATTTTTAGAAATTAATTAATTTTTAGAAATTAGTGTATGTCTGTTGGCTGTCCATAAACAAATATTTTTTTAAAAAAAGGTTGTCAAATGGTCCAGAGATGTGACTGCGGACCCCCATACATATATTACCCCTGGGGGTCTGCGAACCACAGGTTGGGAAACAATGCTATAGTGGAATGTCATCGTCAAGGAGGCTAAAACTCTAAGGATCTCTATGCGTCCCCAGGGACGGTGTTGTTTTACCATGGTAAAGAACCAAACCTGGGTCCGGTTTACGGTCCAAATGGTGCAGTTGAATGGAAGCTGGATCGAATTTGAGAAACCATTTCTGGTGAATTCTCTATAGCCCACCTCCAACGGATCTGTTCGATTTCCCGGCAGGAGCTGCTAATTCACATATTCCTAGAACTACAAATATTCCTGACCACTAACTGACCTCTGGCAAAATCGTAAAGGCAGTGAAAAGTCTGGGAGGAGGAGTGTTGTGAAAAGGACTGATCTATATTTTTTAAATTTTAGACAGACATTTAGGACCTACTCCTATTTTATTCTTCATTTGAATTAGATTTAGAAGTAGGCATAATATTTTTCTTTTATTTTCTGTTGTTATGATAACTGCAAAATTTCACATCTAAAATATTAAATTTAAATTTAAAATGGCAAAAGCAGTAAAAGGTTCAACAGGCAATGACTTTTTTCAGGACAATAAACAGTTAATATTAATTATCGTAGCAATTATTGTCATAGGTAAGTTCATATCCTGTCACATTTTTAAAAGTTCATAACATGTATTGGCTAGATCTGATGGTAATTAAATGTTTAAATGTAATTATTTACGCTTTTCCTTGTAATCTATTTTACAATAATATACAAAAGCAGAGGTGAAATATATTTTTTACAATCACAGTACTAGTTTCGGAAATTAGTACAATCTGGCAAAATTTTTCAAATCCCCTTAGCAAATACATGCCCTGTTAGGTTTCAATTGAAAAATAAAATGGCGTTATGTTTAGTAACGTTTTACCTGCTTGATATTATGTTAACTCTAACACTAATCTAGTAATTATTTTGATCATTCAATTATAGTAAACCGATTGTTATTATGTAGTGTATTATTTATAATTTCTGAATGTCTACAAGTTAGATATTTCACAAATATTAGTTTCTGAAATGCATTTTTTTTTCAGTTGGCATCATTTATGTACAACGTTCTAGGCATCGGTGTACTTCCTAGTTATGGGAGATGGATTGTTCAAATTACTGTGTTTTTAAACCATAAGATTTCTAAATTAGCAACCTGTTCTGTGTGATATATTTTTGGAATAAATCTCTCCCAAGTCAAAAATTAAATGTTGTTTTAATCATTATTCTGAATAGGAAGAAAAAGTTGATGGGTAAAAATTGGTAAAAAATACATTTTTGAAGAATCTGAATCGTCTTATTTTCTGTTCTCATTATAGTACACATGCTCAGATAATGGAATTTTTCAAGAATTAAAATCACAATATTGCAAGATGAATTAGTTAGCATAACACATACCATACTATTCATTACCAAGTCAGCATCTGTAAATTTCTTGCATTTTAAAATGAGAATATTATACACATCACTTTAAATTTTTGTTATTGTACAGTTAGTAAGAAGAGGGTCATCACCAGGGTCCTCACTGGATACTGCAGTTTGAACAAACACATCTTCAGTTGTAGATTCTGCAGTGTGGATGATAAAACGACCATAATGCTCTATATTAAAAAAATAAGCTTCGTCTTCAGGATACTACTAACGGATAAAGATCTGAGAATGTAAAAAAGATTTGGCCATAAAATAAAAGCATTTTTATTTTTTTTTTCTCATAACTAAACAAAAATAATGTTACATTATAATTTCAAATCACACACAAGTTGCAAGCCCCATAATATACAAAACAAAATATTACATAGTGAGAAAAATATCATTTACCATAAAAAGTGACATGCAAGCAAATATGGTGGATCAAACCAGCAGTAGGTATAGTAGAAAAAAAGTTTAGTTCAACAATGTTGAAAATTTATTGCGTCACAATTTTTTATGCTGACCCATTAAAAATGCATGCATAGTACAGTTATCTATATCTAAAAAAGTTATAAAATGTGTTTCCGTAACAAATTTTGTCTTTGCATACATATTTATTTATATTTTTAATGTTATACACACCGAGCTATGTAGGTATAATAAATTGAGATTAATTTTTCAAGGCTAGGTTACGCTTGTTTCTGAAACGCAAGTTGAATTTAGACTATAAAGCGGATAACCCACATAAGTATTAACATATTTACTTTTCATAAATAAAATTTGTATCTGTATAAGAATGGAGCCAAATGTACATAATTATCTTGTAGATATCTCTGTCTTAAAAATGATTACTTGGAGCACTAAATATATTGTTTTTACATAATTATGTAGTGCCCTTGAGGTGATTTCTCACAAAAATGGCGCTTTATAAGTCATCCGGTTATTTTTATTATCATATTATGCCACATACATTTATTAAAACTGTAGTAGATAAGAGCTTAAATGAGTTATTCTAGTAAAAATAAATAGTTTTGATTTAGGTATGTACGCTCATTTAATTACCAAGTCTATTAGCTAAACCTCCGTGGCCTACAGCGTTTTTGATGAGTACAAAGATTTTGTAAAAAGTGAACGCCAATTGTTTTTCTTTGTAGGTACTGAAAAAATGGTTGATTTGTATGATCACACAAGGTTTACTGTCATGGAGTTTCTTGTGTGACTTTATAAGCACATTCTAACGCTTCCGTGATAATTCTCATATCTGTTTCAATGCTCCGTGCCCAGTTTTCCACATCTCCAATTTCCTTAAGAGCACTGCTAAAACTTTCCACCAAAGTTAACCATTGCTGAGTCTGTTTAGCGAAACCAATAGCTCCCTGGTGTAGTTGCTTGGCTTCGGCATCTAAACGTTTTTGATTGAGGTATGCTTGAGCGACACTAGAATAAGATTAGTAATAAAAATAAATACCATTTAAAAAAGCTAAACACTATTTAGGATAAATTGATTATTTACCCAACATTCAGATGATCCACCAATGCCTGAGTAAGGTTATTTGCAGAAGCCACTGCCTCCTTTCGCTTTTGTTCTAGAAATAAAAAAGAATTGTGGGTAGCCAATGAAATGAACAATATCGGATAGGAACATAATATACTTATTACAACGTTCGAGTTTCAAGACAAGAAAACATAACAAACCCTGTGCTATTTTTCTGGCAGCTTGTTTACTTTGGTGTTCACGAACTAATGAAGACAACATTTTTATTTAGTTGCAAGAACTTGAAACACTAATCTAATGTGTTGTATTACTTGAAACGATTTTAATTCATTTTAACTACAAGAAACGAGAATAAAACATATATCTTGTTACTAGTTTAGTGATTTTTGTATTTGACGTAAACTGACAACAGGGACTGACAGATCAAAGATAATACCAAAGATATGATAATACACTGACAGATGGTGGCATACTCGATACCACGGATTATGCCCGATACTATAGAAAATAGAAATGTACAAAATTCGTCTGCGCCTAAACGAGAGACTACTACTAAAGCGATACATTAGTACATTACTGTAGTTCATTGTTTGTATAATAAGATGTACTTATCTACATTGACATTATTCCCTAAAAAATATAGGGTTTAGGTTGAATAATAATCGACATTACGTCATGTCATCAAATTTATTTCCTGTTTCCTCTACACAAAGGCCTTAGTGAGCCTTTTATAAAAAATGAATAATCAGAGATTTCCATAAAAAATCTTTTTAATTTTATTGTGATTGTCTTTTTGAGAAAATATTTATAATATTTACTACAATTGTTTTAATTAAATAACTTCATTCTAATATTAGATTATCTATTTTTAACTTGTAGCTCTTACTACACAGTTATCTTTTAATAATAAATACATAATGAAAAAAAAAAATTGAAAAAATTCATATCAAAATATGGCGTGTAAAAAAAATATATTTTCTGCTAAAATAATAATAAACGATTTTCTTGAAATAATTAAAAAAAATTGATTTCCATTTTCTCATAATTCTCTGATATTGGTAGATACATCATCATCATCATTATACCATATCCGCTCCCTATGTGGAGCAAATGAATTCCACAAGCTACCTCCAAGCCAAGCGATCGAGCGGCCAGTTCCCGTGTTTACCCCACGGCCCACGTCGCGTAGTTCTAATGTAATCTGTCGACAGATTGTCAACAGTGGTCGTCCAGGGCGCAGAAAACCATATGATATATATCTACATACGGTTACATACACAGTTTTTAAATAAATAATGTATTTCCGTTTTTAAAACCTATATAAAAATATAAGATTGTATTCTGAAATATTTTTGTTTATAACTGTGCCAAAAAATATCGGAGTGGGGTTCGAACCTAGGGATTCTAATTAAGGATTCTGCTAATTTAACTAATAAACCGGTACCTATCTGGTTTTTAAATATACGACGTAGAAAAATGAGTGGAAGTGAGAGAGAAATGTGGGGGGGGGGGGGGGGGGGGGACTAAGAAATTAAATGATATTATATTATCACTTATAATAGTTATTTATTAAATTCACAGTTATTTCCGACTATTTGAAAGCAGCCCCTTAATTGAAATATGAAAGTAATTCATAAGAACTCAAATATTTCTTTTTTATTAAAAAAATAATTTACCTATGCACTTTTCATGAATTGTGTAATACGCCTATTTCACGCAAAATCTGAGCACCCGAGCTCCAAAATTGCAACAATAAACTTCCTGTTTTCCTTTGCCTGAAATATTCGTTTCCCAACATGAAATATTTATTTATTTTCAATGTGATTTTTCACATCCATATTTCATCTATGATAGGTACCTTGGACTGACACTGAGGCGTAAGAATGATCATCCTGTCTTCTTGTAATAAAATGATCAAAATACACTGCACAGTGTAACTACTACATAGACAGTACGCCATGCACCATTAGATGGAGATAAGGGAATGGATAAAATAAATGAACAATATTGTTTTCCTTCTATTTGTATCCAATGATGCATGAGGCACTGAATCGGAAGTAGAGATGTCATTAGAAGCCTTTTTATTTGTATAGATAGATAACTTAATATTATTTTGTTAACTAGACTCTCATAGGAATTTAACTGGATATCATTAGAAATAAACACAATAATAATTCAGGTGTGTCGTAGAGGCTTAAAAATAATACAATTGGAATGGAAAACAGGTTATTTTTGGTACTGCATAAATTCATCGTATTAATTCGAGATTTGGGTAATGAGAGCCCGTTACCAAAACACACAAATGACTAATATAATGCTTTTGATGTTCATACGTTATGTTATTGTAGGCTCCAAAACCCCAGTTCAGTCTTTGTTAACCGTGTCCTTTTAAGAAAGCGTTCTGCGTTTGCGCAGTTTCCCCCCTGCGACCACCGGTCCCCACTCCACAAATAAGAAATAAATATAATAAACTTCATAAAAAAGTGCTTCCAACAAAAGAAAATTGTCTAAATAACCGTATTAGAAATTTTCCTTTTTACTCTGTCATAAGTTTTCATTTCCTTTTGTCCACTCCAGTTGCAAACGGAGCAGCTCAAAATTTCTAATCAGCATTTAGCACACTAGTCAAAGTGTTTGTAAGCTGATTTCTGTATTTGGTGGGAAAATGTGGTTGTTTTTACTCCTGGTTCATTATTTAGTGTCTCCTGAATGGAATGATTTGTGAAGTGGATATCAAACTAGGGGAGATTTCCACCGTGGAGAATTACTCCCCCTCAGTTTGTGAATGCCGCGCACGGGGTGAGGTCGCGTCACTTTTCGTTCCGAATTTCGCTCCAAGTTGTGATGTTTCCCCTGTGATCTATGGTCAGTGTTGCCACACGAAAGTGTACCTTGTTTTTGGATGATGTCGGAATTGTGAAAATACCACTTGAATGTTTTAACTGAATTAGAAATTCGGTCTAGTTCTTAGTTGAAAGTATGTGTAAAATTATGATGTATAAAGTAAATCCATAATTTAAAGATATTGTTTGAATACTGACTGCGCATTAATTTCAAATGTATAACGTCCGTCGTTTTGCGTTCACACGGAATATTAAATAATAAATGTAGGTACAGTGTAGATTAATGTCCGATAAAATATGTAGGAATCTTTCTTTTAACTATATACCTACTCTTATACTTATTATATACATATACGTTCTTTAATTTTTTGTGAAAAAATGTTAACTTGTACCGTGAATAAATAAAATAAAAATTGAAAAAGTTATAAAAAAATATGCTAGGGTTAAGTTTTAGGCAGAATCAAAATAATTCATAAAAATTAAAAATCATGTATATTTGTATATAATAATATATTAGTGTGATTGCGTAGCATGATGACTTCTGAAGATTTCTCATAATGGTAAGTTTTTAAAAAATAACTAATATTCATTAAAGTATCTACCTACCTTTTATTTTAAGATAATATTATTTATTATAAGATACCTGTTTTAAAAAATATACCTACATCTATGTATTTGAATTTTTGTGTCCAAATGTCTTTATGTTAAATTAATTACAAAAAAAGTTGTGTCATTCAAAGATTTTATGAATTTCCATAATTAGTTTTTCACAAAAAAAAAATTATTTAAAAAACCTGAGCGATAAACGTTTTTTTTAATATCTTTTATTGAAAAAAAATGTGGGTACTTATATTCTCCCTACAGGATGCGGACTTCGTCAGGTATGTTCCTCCATGATTTATGATTCCGAGGTGAAATTAATGATATTTAATAGAATTTATGAAAAGGATCATATTTTTGCGTACAAAATACAAAGGAATTCAGATATTGTACATGGCAATATAAAATAGTAAATGTAGATACTAAAATAAATTATTTTACAACTCAGTTGGTAGATAGAAACCTACAATCAATATCATCATCGTGTTCATATTCTATATTATTACAAAAACGTAATTTTTGTTATATTTGGTTGATTTTTGTTAGATTTGGCTAAAATTATTTGAAAAAATGGTGGAATGATATCTAAAGCCCACTTAATACGGGGGACAGAAAACTGTACAGCTTCTTGTGCAGTTTGCAAACTGTCCCCGTATAAAGCGAAAAACTGCGTGGAATATTGAATGGTCGCGACGACGTTTGGCTGACCTGAAAAAGTAGGTATTTATATATTGAGGGCTTTAAAAATGTAAAAAAACCGATAACATATCACATTTTATAGCTATATTAACAATTTCCTGCGTGCTAAACATACGATAATAACTTACATTACAACTTTGAAAATATGCATATTTAGCGTGTCTTTTGACAGACTGTACAGTTTTCTGAACAAGAAACTGCACAATAAACTGTGCAGTTTTCGGTCCCTTTATCTATAATGAAAATAGTGGTAGATTGGAAACCCTGAATAGGATAATTAATTAATTAATTAATTAAAAGTAGTTTATAACAATATGAATCCATGTGATCTACCTTAAATTGTATTTTAGTACTACCAAAAGTATAATAAACCTATTCTATTCGGAAATTGGTCACGAAGTTTTGTGTATCAAGCGTTTTATTCTGATCAAATTGTTTACTAGACGAACATTTGAATCATCTTCGTTCTATTACGCTTGCATAAGGGCGATTTTGTAGTGGTACCTATTTATACACATATTCGTAATAAAATATTGTTATTAAAATGTTCATCACGTAGGTACTTGGAACAAAAAATGTGACATAATTTTTCAAGGGAAATTCTGCTCTGCTCTGCTAATTGGCTGTGTATGCTCGTACAGTGTAAAAAAAATGTTAAATAATAGTAACAAAAAAGTAGGTTTTTGGCAGAATAGGGAATATGTGTTACATATTATTCAACACAACATGTTACAGTAATATCGTGTATTTAAATAAACCCATAAATTCAAGCGATGACATGTTGGACTTAGATTTTAGATTATTGCATAGCTTAGGTATTTTTTTTTGAAAGCCGCACCCTTTCCCTAGACTGCTTTAAAGACTATTGAGTCTTTTTTCAGTCCAGCCAACTCTACCGATTTTTTCAACAAGCTAAACCGTGATTTTAAGATTGTTAGTGTGATAAAAATACGGATGAATTTAGCTTAGGTATTGTTGTAAAATATCTGACATGAAAGTTTGAGGTCAGCTGTTGTCCCACCTATTGGTGGAATCTACATAATTACATAATAGGTTTAGCCAGCATAGTATAAAACTACATATTATACTATACACTTGACAAAATATATTACACTCAACTGCAGACGGCTGCAGACTATAGAGGGCACTGGAAAACAAGATGCAAATCTTTGCTTTAAACCAATCCTCAGTAATGAGACTACGACGAAGATAAATTTGTCCTGGAAACAAGGGATATCTACTTTCTTCTGTTAGCCAAATAGATCGAGACGAGCTTTTTCCTCTTGACGTTTACGAGATTTTGAATATTCGGCTCCCAGCAATCCCTTTTGCCTAGATTTATCTAGATTGTCCAATGCACTGTCCAAGTAACGCTGTTTAGACCTACTCATTCGCCATTTATCATCCTTGGTTCAAAGCCTTAGCCTATTTACCTGTCGATATTATATTCGTACACTTTATTAGCAGTGGTGCTTTACAAATACCTACTCATATCATAGCTATCTTTCATTGATTAGTTTAGTCGCTGTTTCTTTATTTTACAGTAAGGTGCTGCATTTACTTATAACCTTCCTGTACAAATGATGTAAATGTCGGAATGGTGTCACGCATTCCGGGCTCTATGTGTCGTCTTAACTGCCACTTTATTTAATTGACCCTACGGCGATTTAAATAATTGACAATACACAGAGGACACCACGTGACTATCCTACCTCCTGTCTCCTGTTCAGGACTGCTCTGTTGCTTCATTTATTTAACTATGTGTCTACTGCAATGAAACGTTTATGACATCCAGTGCACAAATTATAAATAAATCAAATTAAATTATAAAAATTTAAAAATACCTTACTAAAACTATATAAATCTCTGGGGTGTTGCCAGTAAGGTATTTATACAGGGGAGAAAGATTGTTATTTTTGTGAAACAGTTGAATTAATAAACAAATATATTATGAAATAAAGATGAGTATGATGCACCAATCAAAATAATTCTGATTTTATTGAAGACTACAAATAACTATGAAATATAATCTTTCTTGATAAATGCGTAGTAATTCAAGATCAATGAAAGGTGCAGGTAGATAATCCGTCTCCGTACCTAGTAAATACCCACGCACTCGTATATTGTGTAATAATTAGAGGAAAATATCTTTCTAGTGTTTACATAATGGTTGCAAACTTTGAGGATTAACTAATATATAGTTGTAAGAGTATTTTATACTTTCTTAGGAATTTCTGGAAATACTGTAAAGCTCCTGTTTGATATAAATAAAAAATCGTGCGTGCGTATCTACTATATTTTTATGTATCATTTAGATTCTGTCGAAATATGACACACACTATTAGCTACACCAGGAAAAAATGCACTGAACGTCACGCGTTGTTTGAACTCCAAATTTAGTCCTTAGACAATTAAAAATAATGCAAAACTTAGGTTCGATTACCGGAAAAGTATTTATTGTTTTTTTTTCACATTAATATTTCATATGCGGTACTGGAATGGCTCTGAAACATAATGTAAAACGAATTATCTTAACTTTATTAAGTAAAATGATCGAAATACACTGCTCGTCTTCCGATGCAGTATCCTATGCACTTTTAAGTATGAATAAGGGAAAGGAAGGAATTAAGGAAGAAAGTTTTATTCGTTTTCGTCGAGAGTCTAGAGACTAGATCAATACGTACTCAGAATTCATATATATTAAGTTTAGTAGTTTTATGATTTTGTTCACTACGTTTTTTGCCGTTCTTTTTCACACAAAAACCTCTAAAATTCCATACATAATGCTATTAAACTGAATAAATGAAGGAGTTAATAACATCAAAAAACACTGTAGCAAATTTCGATTTATTCGTAAAAAATATACCTTCTGTGAGATTTGCAACCATCTTTATAGATGTACAATAGCTTTTACGGGTCGTAAAGATAATAGATTCCAATTCGGAATTCTTGTACTAAATAAAAAGTGTACCATATGGCGACCCAGAAACACAATAAAGAACTTGGCTCAATCAATTTATATGAAACGACTTGTGTGTTATGTGGGCCACGTTCTGCCGTACGGCAAAATAAATTTCCAGGCAGGTCTCGTAAAAGTAAAAAGAAAAGAACCCCTTTAAAAGAAAGTTTGTTTTAGATTACGAGCTTAAATTTATACAACATTAAGTATTCTGGAAAGCGACACTTGGGACTTATTTTAAATTATAAAGCTTGTTGAATAAAATCGAAATGTTTTATTATTCTATCTCCGAAATTTATTTAAACTAATTGCGCAACTTTCCTAATCAATTTGCCTCAAGTTAAAAATTATTTTATAAGACAATTTGTTTGAACCATTAGAGAATCTAGTTTTAAAACAACCAGTTCTTTTTACTGTCCCCTAGTGAGAATTCGTTGCAGTGTTGGCTAATATACGTTTAAAAATATATTATGGAAACTGTTATTTTCTATGAAACCTCCAAAATCGAATATTTAAAATATCTATGGCATTTGAGAAATGTTTTAAAAAAACATACTGTGGCATTATTGATTGTGACGTTCTTTGTTTTAAAGTACGACTAAATTGATAATTTATTTTTGAAATTTAGGAACCCCAAGGAATTTTTAAAAATATTTCTTACCAGACTAAATATTTTTTTTATTTTAAGTAGGTACAACCTGTGTTAGAAAAAGATCCTTCGTTTTCAAAACACGCGTGTGTGTTTTTGTAGAAAGCTTTTGAAATTTATTTCGTTTGAAAATCTCGCAAGTTATTCTTTTTTTTTTACTTTCGAATTTGAAACATTTGACCAGTGTTGGTATTAAAATAAAATTATAAAAAATAGTTATCTAGACGCTAGAGCAACTAGTGAACGTTTTTAATTCAATTTAATCAGCATTCGATATCGATATGTCAATATATTTGTTGGTTGGAAGAAACTCTCACTGAACTTAATACTTAGGAATAGGCCCACTAATCAACAATGAGTACAGATATCTTATTAAAATGGAATTTGGGATTTATTTATTTATGTTTAAAAAGTTCAAAAATAGACTGGGACATACACGACTTCGATTTTTATTAGCACAGTCTTAATAAAAGTGTTATCCCGTGTGAAAATTAATTGATACTTTTCATCCGGAATTTGTTATGTGAAAGGTGAGCTAAAATAAACTCCTCAAATTCAAAATCTCAGCGTAGAAAGCGGTGAAAATAAAGTAACAAGATTTAATCAAATAATGCAGGAATATTTTGCACTGAATTCAACATATTTCTCAATTCTTTGTATGGAAAAGTTGAGGAAAAGGAATAAGAACGGATTTTCCAGCTTCAAGTTTAACCCTCAGTAAACCCAACCCCCGTAACGCTGAGGAAAAAAGGCATTTTTAAAAGATAAAGTAGGCACTAAGAGATTTTTAGAAGTGTTTAACGAAACCATCAAGAGAGAAACTTTGGAAATAATATGTCCATTGTATAAAGCCGTTGGCGTTTTGTTTCGGGAACGATGCGGTTGTATTTCGTGAAGGTATGATTATTCCATCGTTCATCAAGATTAAATAAAGGCCTTTAAATTTCATGAATAGGAATTCAATCATTCAATTCAAAACGAAGTTGAAATTTGAGATAAATGAAGTCAATTCTAAATAGGTACGTTATATCGATTGAGTTGAGTTCTGGATTTGTGGAGATTATGCTATTTTCAATTGAGTACGGATCATTATATACGCACCGTGCCGATCACGCAAAATGCAGAACGAGTCGCAAAAGTAGTAGGCTATAAAAATTATATTTAGCCATGAGACTAATATAAGGTTTTTGAATGTTTAAAAACAAATTTTTAAGCTTTCGGTAGTGAAAATTATTTTGTAAAAACTATATATTTTCAATATTTTTCATGCCAAAATTATATATATTTTTAATAATTTTGTATTATAACACTTAAGCTGCTCTCTATTGCGTATTACCGAGATTCTAAGTACAAACGCAATATTTCATCATAGTCCTTGGGTCTCTAGATCGTTGAATATAATTACTTTACGAGGCTAGATTAAATATTGAATCACAATCGCCATTAAAATAGGGTTGCCAACTGCCAAACCATTGTGTCGAGTACAGGGCATAATATTGCACTTTTTAAAATAAAAGCTACAAAATAAAAACAGAGTTTAAGACACTTTCATTGAATCAAACAACGTTAACTAAATTATTTGCAGTATTAACAAAATCTGTCCTTAGTAGGTGCGTCCATATAATATTTTATACTCTTTTCGTAAATAAAAAAGTATAGCTAAGTACTAATCTCAATATTTAAAATATGAAATTTTTGTCTGATAATATTATTTATAAACTAACTAACTAAACTAACTAACAATATAAAATTTTCTGATCACTGTAAAACACGTAGGTAGTTATATCCTACGAAAAAACTGCTTAGAGTATTCATCTAAAGCTTTCTTTTATATTTCGTTCAAAAATTCTCTGAAAATATATTACCACAACTACTACTACTGCTTTCCCTTATCCGCATTTATTGGTGCACACGGCATTGCATTGGTATATATATGGAGGCAATATGATCAGTCTTACGCTTCTGCACCCCAATCCAAATATCACACATGAGTTTTTTTTATACATTCAAATAAATGTCAATAATATAAATCCTTGTGAAATATAACAAATTTAAGATAGTTGGCAACCCTATCTCTTCTAGTCCTTTACCGCTATCGAGTACCTTAATCAAGTATGGTCGTTCGGATACCAAACGAAGTTACCAAGTAATCTAATTACCACGAACTTCGGAACTGATCAATACGAATTGCAATTTCACGAAAAATAATATTTTCGTTTACCTTTTCGGACGTTTGCCCTCCGGACGAATTAAAGTAGGTACGTTTGTACCGATGCGATAGTAGGCAGGCTTTGACGAGGGACTCTGAAAAAGCTATCGAATATGACGTCAGCAGTTTCGAAACAAGATAATAAATAATACACCTCTCTCAATGTATAAAAGTTTCCACCTTTTTGGTATAATTTCTCTTTAAAATGTTTTTCTCTAGTGGCAATGTTAGTAATATTTTTTTATTATTTTTACCTATTAGAAACACTAATCATGTCTTAATATTTTTTTTTCGTTAGCTTTTTATTGGGTAAATCAGTTTAACAATTTCGCAATACCTCCTTAATTCATTCATACATTCAAACTTATTTTATATCATATAAAATATTTTTGGCTTTGCATTTTAACAACAATAGAATTTTACAAATATTGTGAAAAATATAATATGTAGTAAAAAATATTCAAAATTAAAAACGTTAAATCAATTATTAGTTCGTTTATTACAAAATCGATAACGGAGACAAAATATTACAAATAATGGATTAATAAACGGATTTTCGTTTTCATAAAACAGCAAAAAACGCCAACAGAATTGATATTATTTTTATTTAGCAGATAAAAGTGTTTTACCTATTAAATAACACAGTCATAATATTTTATAGAAAATATGGAAAAAAAAACACAGTATTTACGCAGTTTGTTACCAATTACGCAAATTAGAAACAAACTTAGGTATAAACCTAACCACAGTAGACGAAATTGCATGTCACCGAACGCCTTCACACAAAAATGAATATTCGTACATAAGCATAATAAAAAATAAGTATTTGATAATACCCCAAAACCGTGTAATTTATTTGTAATACATTCAATTATTTTCGTTAAGATAAGATCGCTATGTGTATTAAATATCTAGGGAGCGCAGTATTATAGAAGGAACATGCTGCCCCACAAAATTTTACGGTTCCTAGTAACTCGGTTGCAATCACGCCAATGTTGGTGGAGAGGATACATTTTAGTTATGCTCATCCAATAAATACGAATGTGATAGAAAAAGATGGCTACACGGAGAGAAAACGACTGTCTCAGTACCAACAATTTAACAAAACACCTAGATTTATCAACAATTTATTCGTTCTAATAAAAAGGAAATTATGAAGTTCATAACAGAGTATTTAAATATTCGACTTTCTGATATATTTTTTAACAGAAACCTAATAAATAATTATTCGTCGTTCTGACAGACGCCGACAGCTAACTATAAGAATAATATGACAAATAATTTATTTAGGTACCTACTTTATTCGTAAGTACGACAATTGTCTTTTAATTAGGAAGCCAATTATTGTTTCTTTTTAGTTCTAGACATTTAATTCGGAATTCATTTTTGGTACCGAAAAATTACTTCTCCGTGTAGAGAAGTTGGTTGCCATCATTGTCCACGTTAATAGGGGCCTTCACACCGGTGTCACCCCAAGTCGGGGTCATTTCAGTAACTCAGTAACTGGCAGACTGGTCATTAATGCGTCATCCATCCCCCTGTGAGGAGGGAGGGGCCCCACCCCTCTGGTAAGCCACACTCCTGTTTTGGTAAATTAAGCATTGAATAAAAATATGGATCGGTCATCGGAGTGAAGCCGGTTTTACTAGGCGCTAAATACCTAATTACCATTGTTGATGATACTAAGAAGATGAAGTTAAAGACAAACCCATAAAATTTCATGTAAATTTTTAAAATTAATTTAGATAAAAACATTTCATATTATCATTGTTATTACTATTCATTTAATTTGGAAAAATACACACAAAAAATATTATAACGTATCAAAAATAAAAGGAATCACGAGCTAACGCATTGTGTTATAACTAAATACTTAAGTTTACTATAAAAATACTACTACCACTAGCAGTAGTAGCTACTCTCCCTTATCAGCACCCAATGGTGCATAGAACACTGCATATGTACACTAAGTGCAGTGAATCTTGATCAATAATTTGTTACATAGAGGCAAGATGATAACCGTACCAGAAAGTGGACAATAGGTAGAGTAGAATTTGAATTCATGGTGTTAAATATCAAATACATGTGTTCATAATACATAAAAAAAGCATATTTAAAATTAAAAGGAATGCCGAGAATGGAGACTAAATGTATGAAAATAAGAAATTAAACCAAAGGTATTAATGACGTAATACTACTAAGAATTTCCGTCCTCTTGAAAAATTCCAAGCTTATTTTTACATTAAAATAAGTTATTATCATGGCTTGGCCGTATGTTGAGAAATCTCGGCTTTCTCGACTTTAACACGCAGGAACACTCGCAGCATCAGTGGTGTAGCGTTCTACCCTCTGCGCCTACCCCTTAGGAGAAATCGCGCGATAGTTAGTTAATTTATCTATTTATTAATTTATCTATCTTTCAAAAGCTGTTTCATTTCACGCGTGCTTTTTTTATTCGATGAAATGAATTATGTTTGAAAAAATTATGAAAAATGGACAGAGCATATTATAACGCTGGGTATCAGCCGGAATGATGAGTATCGATTCGCAATATGTCTGGTATATAGTCACCCTAACGAGGGTTTAATGAAAAGTAATGTACTACCTTTGACACTTTATTTTGAGAGCAATGATTCATTTGTGGATCGAGGAATGACATTTATGCTTATTTATTTGAACCTCAATAGATAATATTTCCGATTCTCCCAAATTGTAACAAAATTGACAGCAAATATGTTGACCATTCAATGTACAGTTTAAGGTTTATTTACTCATGAAAGGTAGTATTTACATAGATTTGAGCCTAGTGAATTATGAATTTAATAATTGTTGAATCGAACCCCACTTCGCCACTTCTTTTTTCCTAATTTCAAACTAAAGCTTTTAGATTTATTTTAGATTTTACTTATTTATTTTTAATTAAAAATTTTAAAGCGTTTATGATTATATTTTGTATAATTATTATTATTTTGTATAATAATGTTTATTAAGCTTTGCAAATTCGATAATATATTAAAATAAATAAAAAAATAAAATAAAAATTTAACATTCTATTTATTTTTAATTTTTACTTATTTATTATTTAAAGTTTTAAGCAATTTACATTTTATTCATTTTAAATTTCACTTATTTATTTTAGATTAAAAATTTTAAGGCAATTTACAATTTATTCATTTCAATTAAATTATAAATATAGAATATGTTATACCAGAATGTATTGCTACCTATTTTTTTTTCTTTTTTTTTTTCTTATTATATGTAATATATAAATTATATAATGTAAAATCCCTTTGGGCGTGGAAAATATTAAAATAAAATTAAAATTAAAATAAAAAAATAAAGATGTTTTAGGTTTAATGTAAAATAATTCATCGCGATTTTAATCAACCCGATAAGCGCAACAAGCGATAAAAGTAAATACCTTTTATTTCCTTTGTTATTTGATTCATTATTATGTAATCCAGTCATATTCCAGTCGATATTCATTTACCCGGTCTTTATTCCTGTGTTCTCCCTATTCGCGTGTATTGGAGTGTGCACGAAGGGCGGTTGGCTGTAAGTTATTCCCCATTCCCCTCCCATTCCAATGTCATTCCTTCGCTTATCTTTCCAAACACATTTGGCCGAGAACTTTACATGCAAACGAGACAAATATTCACTTCTCCGGGAATTCAAATTAGCCGCAATAACGGTTTTATTATTGCAACGATGTTTTTAACGGCTTAGCTTTCCTGCTCAAAATAAGACGTACTGAATATTTATCTAGGGTGGATTAAAAAGGCTCCTTGAAATACAGGATTGAATAGAATTGAATATTTCAACCAAATTTAAGGATCTCTTGAATATGATTTTTGTTTAGACAAAAGAGAAGTAATTTCAGGAATACAATTTAAAATAAACTACAAACATCAGTAGGTATATTTATAATTTAGGGAACAATATACATATATATATTTGTAATAGTATCAATTGATTTATCATCCATTTTAGAACTTATTTAAAAAAATACTAACATATAAAAAAAGATCTTTTACCCATTATCAAGTACCTACATAGATTTCTTTCAGTAAAATCACCTCCGAATTTAAGTACCAACCACGAAGTGATTACATCTAACTCACCAATTTCATACAATGTAAAAGTAGAAGTTATAATACAGTGCAAATTACTCAAATCATACAGTAAAGTGTACCCATATTAATGTATAATGTTACCCAACATAGAACCTTGTACGTGTGAACGACGTAATAGGAGTAAAGTGACTTTGAAGTTTGTCCTTATTAACAGAGGTTTAAGAAGTAAAACGTAGAAGGGTTCTTTCTATGACCCGTGGTACAATAAGTAAAAAGTCATTCAACTCTGGCAAACAACTTGTGTGTGAGATTGTTAATTCTCTGGTGAGGGTGTTGAGTGTTTGCTAATGACTTCCCCTGGCTCTGTACACCTATAAATACAAAGATTTTTATACATCGCCATGTTTTTTTTTACTGACGAAATGTTCAACGATTGAGTGGTCGAATGGTCAGTACCTACATTAAATTAACACGAACGGGTCATTGGATTGATGAACCAAATTACTAAAATTATTCATCTGGCAAATAAAGCTGACTTATTTCAAGCGCATAAAAAAGCAGTTCATCTATTTTTTTACAGATAGGTGCCTAAATTCATATTAAAACTAGTTTTACATTATTAATTTGGTTGTAAAAATAGTAAGGATTAAATGATTTTGTATTATTCCAATAACATATTATTCAAATAACAATTATTTACACTACTGTTTCGTATTAGCTTGCCTTTTATTTGTATAATGCTAACAGTACCGCGCTCTATAAGTAATATTTATACAAATTGCTTTACGTATAGACCTTAAGAATTCTCTCCTAGATCAAAATACGTTCCATATTTTTGTATTAATTATCCTTCAAAATGATGTTGCAGTTGACAAAATATCGTCCAAATAAATATGGTAAAAAGAAACGTTTAAAAAATGCAGTGTTAATTGCATAAAAACAGACTGAACGGCTCAAAATATATATTGGTAATTAATTATTATATACTTAATGTATTGAATTCTTTTTACAATAATAAGATACCTACGTATTTTATTATCCGAAATTGTTTCCTACCTAACTGAAATTGTTTCATTTCAAATAAAATATGTGAAATCGATTAATACCTCTCTTTTCTGCCGTTTTCCGACTACCCAGTGGTATGCAAATAGCAGAATCATTCATCACAGGTAAACCGTCGTATTTTCAAAAGTTTCGATAAACTTGAACGATAAAAATAACGTTTTCATTCGGTATTTGAATTTTTATTGCTGATAACTGTAACGAGCAGGGGACAAGTTTTTGAGCAAACGTCTGCTTTTTAGTATTAATGTGAATCGGAAAACGATTAGCCATTTGTACAACGGCGAAACAATGGAGATTGTACAATATTTTTCAAAGGATCTAATGGCCCGAGTTAGCCGATAAACTGTAAATGAAAACATTATAGAATAAGTTTATTATAAAACTTTGCCAGTTCTTACAAATCAGTCAAAATGGCGGGGTTATAGAAATTACCTTGATAAAATTGCCTTTCACACTTTTTTGTTTTAGCAGATCTTTTTCTTTAAAGTTGCGAGTTTTAGCAAGGGACTGTAAGTCATTAGGTAAACAGGGGTAGCAAACCAAAACTGACAGTTAATAGGCCAAAACATCAAAGTAGTTATTCTTATACACTATGCAAATGATTTGAAACTCGACCTATTCCTTGAAAAGGGTTATCCTAGAGATCATGTGCTATAAACTAACCCACTATCGTCTAGAGCTCCAACTTTTATGTTTTCCTATTTTTAGAGCCTTCAAACAAGTCGTCGACTTATTAAAATAAATATTTTTAAAAAAATATTTAATTCTGGGAACTGAATTGACACTTTTCATTATCTTAGAAATAAAAGTTCTTAAATATATATATTATGTTGCAAGATTTAATATTTTTGGAAAATCGCACTGCATGGCTAGTAAAGAATTAATACACTTCTTGGTGTACAAATCACAAGTTAATAGCTAATATATATATTTTTTTATATAAAAAGAGCACCTTTTGCGGGCCGGTTATAATTCCGGGTCGTAGATTTACGACCCCTTATCTAGTATGATCCTTCTGCCTGGACCTTCTGAAGTTGGAAAGAGAGGGCTATAGAACTTGAAATGATTTAAAGAAATGTATAAAAGGGAGCGGAAATAAAACATTGATAGACTTCGGGACGCAAGAAGTTTGGCTGATTGAAAAACAGTACTAAGTATTCAATAAAAAGTACAAAAAAAAACGAAAGAAAGTTTACTCAGATACATTTTGTACCCACTCGCTTTTTGCATTTGAATAGAATGAGGTTCTTGAATTTTGTCTTGTTATATTATACAATATTACTACATATTATAAGTACTGGAAAGTGGATATGCTCAAAGTCGGAATAATTAACTTGCGTGTAATCGAAGTTATATTATATGAATGTGGAGGAAGCGAAGGAAGTCTGCCAGGACAGAGCGGTGTGGCGTTTTATCCTCTCGGCGTACCCCTTCGGAGAAAAGTGTGATTGTTATATGCATAATATAATACTGTAATTTGTATGCAAATTCTCTTTAAAATAATAAATTATTAACAAATCATAATTCGTATTCAAGGGTTGTTACTTTTCCTTAAATAATATTGCGATTTAAATCATGGAAATGGAAAAGAAAACTACAAAGTGATTGCTAAAAACTTAACATTGAATTAACAGTATTGTGCTAAGCTCGTAATAAGACACATAATATATATTATGTAGGTACATTGAGAAAATAATTATGCATTATAAATGTCCATTGTTTTCCTCCTATTTCGAGATTTTAATACAGAAACGAGTACACATAATTCTCGAATTTACCAAATACATTCGTATAAATTACAATATTTCCATTAAATTTCTCTATGCTGCATTTTGCCAGCGGATTTGGTGTATTTTTGTGCTAACCTCGGGTATTGAAAACGAGTGCACGTATTGTCCCATTCAAAGCCATTTATTGATATTTATCGTTAGTTTATGAATTTATGGAGATTGGGTATTAGTCTCAAATGGTCGTGGTGGGAGTTCCAGATGTCTTTAAATTGTAGATTTTCCGAACATTACTGTTAATAGAGTATAGCTTACATTTATGTACATAGACATCAGCTGTGCTGTTCTCAAAATTACGCGAATCAAAGATCAAAGATTTTTTTTTTTTAAATAATTAACGTTTTTTTCAATGTACCATATATTTTGGTTATTTTCAAATAATCAGAAAAAACTACAGATACAAATAAAAACGAAAGTTAGTGGAGTGGGATTTCAACAAGAAAAAAAAATATTTTTTCAATTTTGAGACCACCAAGTCACATCAAAAAAAGATTTTCAACGAAAAATCGTAAATTTTATGCTGTCACTTATCGTAAATTTTGTAAGATCTACATTTTTATTTTCATATTTTTCCGTAGGCGCAAGGCGCCTGGTAATTAATAAAAAACAAAATTTCTCATTCATCATAAGTATTAAAATTCAAAACCACCAAGTTACACAACATTACGCAGACAAAAATTCCCTCAGTTAAAGCCGTTATTTTACCTATCTGGTTCTGGTTGCACTTGTCAGGGTCGCAGCAACCCCCAGAGTGTTGCGCGGGCCCCCTGTTTGTGCAAGTCTCCCCCTCCTACCAGGTCATTACCCCCTCCCTATCCCAAAACGAATTACACCCCCACCCCCGCCACCTTCCGCCACACCCCGACCCAAGGAGGGTGAACTCGTGGAGGAGTAATACTCCGAGGGTCGGCACTTCGGCTGTCGAATTTCAAAACGAAGTAACAGACAATTTTTTTAATGCATTTTATTTACGCTTAAATGTCAAAACATAATCTTTTTGATACTATTTGAAGACAACCTATCAAATCGTATTTTGTCTACGTAAGATTTTTTCACTAATCAAGGGAAAACATGTATACTGTGGACAATATTAAATCTTTATGTGAAATGTGGCTTTTTAATAATTTTATTCTAACAATATATATGATTCTTCGTAGTGTTATATTTAAATGATTTGGCATGTATCATGCTTCTTAGGATGTTTTACCTAATAAAAAAAACTCCATTGATCAATAACATACTAAGTACATTTAAAAACATCTTAAAAAGTTAGCTTTTTCATAGAACGAAAAAAAAAAACTTTTTGATATTTTGCTCTTTATTACGAAGTTATGAGATAAGATTGCTTATATAGCTATTTAAATTTTATTAAAAAAAATCGTATAATATTAAATTAGGTGACAATATATTCCTTGAAAATAATTTAAAACCGAGAATTTAACGATAAAGAAATGAAAACCTCGTAATTTGCATTAACCATCAATGTTTTGTATTTTTTTCGCGAAATGTACGCCAAGATATAATAAGTAATAATAAGTTTTTATTTAACATTTTCTGTAAAACACTTACTAGGTTTTGAAATTGGGCAGCCGAGTTGGGAAGTGTTGTTACAAGGTCTGTAATACATTTTTAACTCGAGATTGCATTATCCTCGGACCTTTTCCACTGTGAGGATTTATGGTTAAGGTATCATCGTCCTTTCAAGTCATTTCAGTATGGGTTTTTAACGACTCTTTGTAATTATCATGACGGTATCACAATAATGTCATAAATATATAAGATTAAGTTTTTAAGAGAAGTTTTTTACTACATTATTTAGGTATATTCTCAAGCAGTATGTCTTAATTTATTGATAAATAAGTGATACTTAGTTTTTTTTAAAACTTTTACAGCTACTAGATACTATAAATATCTACTCTCCCTTTTTCATATCCAATGGTGCATAGGGCACTGTATTGGTACACCAAATACAGTGAATCTTGATAATTTGTTACTCTATGGCAAGATGATCAGAAATTTCTAGTGATTTAAACAAAGTACCACATTTATATATATATATGTATGTAGCATCATCATCATTATACCATATCCGCTCCCTATGTGGAACTTACGGAATCCACAAACTGCCTCCAGGCCAAGCGATCGGCCACCAGCTCCCGTGCATCCTCCCAAATCTGACGCAAAATGCCGACGAATTGTCAACAGTGGACGACCAGGACGCCGAGAACCTGATGCCTTGTAAAATAGGCAAGCATGGTTAAGGCTCTCGGGAGGGCATACTTAGTATATGGCCGTATGTATGTAGGGATTCATGAAAATGAAGATTCTAAAATTAATGAATATTTTGCCTAAATGTTTGAAGTCTCCTTTTTGCATGGTTATTAGCCCTAAATCCTCTCCAAATACGGGTGGGTTTAATATTGTTTCCCCTAAAATTGTGTTTATAGTTTTAGATACATTCTCATGCGGTCATTATTAAATATTTAGTAGCCAACCTTACTCTGTTGACTGTGAACAAACCCATCAAACATCATCCCCTCTGACATGATTTTCTCTAGCCCACTATTAAAGTGTCCAACTATTGAAACGACGTGTTTGCTCTTCTCTTTCATCTCACCTGCACCTGTACGAACAGTCAACAGTAGTAGTCGCTGCTCACATTGTCAAAGGAAATACCAATAAAAAACAGTAAATAATGTAGATTGTCAACAAATTTATAAACAGTACAAAACGTACTGAAGCGAAATATACATAGGTATAAAACAGACAAAATTACACTTGCAACCGCACGTAAAATATATTTTTTTATTTGTTGTAGTATTTTTACTATTTTAATACATTTTGTTGGATTAAGAGGTCTTTATTTGCCATAAATCTACGATTTCGTTTGTTAATTTAATCTTTGTTTTGCGATTTGCATGTTTAGATTTCCTTTGAACTATTCATAATGATAAATGTCCCCTCGCTAGCGTGTTGGGCTACAAAACATAAGTTCGCGGGCTCGATTCCCGATGTGGTCAACATGAAATATTGATTTAAATGTGCTTTTAAAAATGAAAAATTTTCATAAGTGATGTAACAATATTTACCCGTATGGATATGTAATTTGGTCATGTCCTAAATTGATGTTATATGTTTTTTCCTTTTATCGTTTTTTTTTAAATCTAGTCGGAATAATCGACGTGCGTGCATGAGAAGATGTATGAATGTGGAGGAAGCAAGAGAAGTATGCCAGGACAGAGTGGTGTGGCGTTCTATACTCTCTGCCTACCCCTTCGGGGAAATGGCGTGATGGTTAGTTAGTTAGTTAGTTAGTTAAATCTATATGATTTTAAAATCTATTTGAAATATCAATAAGTTGATTTAAAATTTACTCCAATCCTACTTTGGCTCTATTTCTAATACCTACATATTGCTAAATTTTATGTCGGAGCCCCGATAGTTTAGGGCTTTGGGGTTTAAATTTTCTCCTTTTGCAATATAAAATCGCTCTGTCGTGCAACCGCGGACCATTTCCGCAACATTTGATTGCAATACAGACTATGTGCTTTCATTTCAAATGCGAAAACATGAAAATCGAATTAGTGGAAATTGAAAACTGGCCGAATGAAGGGGAATCAATTAAAAAGTCTCAATGCGTTTATTAAAAGAGCTTGTATTCGTAAAATATGAAATACCAAGTTGAGGGCGAGATTTACTGAAAGAATTCAAATAACTTTATAGGCTTAACTTTAAACTTTCAGAAAATTCTCAAAATAAAATTATTACAATTTTTTTTTATTATTAACTAATAGTTAAAAGAAATCTATGCAATCTTATGATATTTGCACATATTTATACTTGTAAATACTATTTTCAATAAAGCCTAAGCGGCTTGTGCTTGAAAATAGGATTCGAGTCGTGTCGAAGTGGGAATTTGAACCGACGATCTCTGGACTCATAGACCGCGACGCTACCCACTGGGCCACCACCCGTATTTACCGAAAATATCTGGTTTTAAAAAGCAATTTACAATATTCAAATTAAACATTTAACTGATTTTAAGGAAAATTTTTAATTTTGCATTTACCTAACTAACTAACCATAACGCCATTTCCCCGCAGGGGTAGGCAAAGAGGAAAGAACGCCACACCACTCTGTCCTGGCACTTCTCTTGCTTCCTTCACATTCATACATCTTCTCATGCACTTTTCACAAGACGGCTTTAAAGTATTTGTATATATTGTATATTGTGAAATACAATATTTTCATACCACGGTGATAATTAAATTGCATAATGATAAAATAGTTATAATTACTCACTCAGTTCTATTTTAAAACAATCAAGGATGAAAGAACAATGAATATATTATTAAATCTTTCTAGCTACACTTCACATATATGTTAGGCATATATTACTAATTCTTTTTTCATCAGTAACTAATAGTGAATTGAGAACTACATTGGTACTTGGTACCTACACTAAATGCAGTTATGTTGTTCATTTGTTTTATAAAGCCAAGATGATCCTCAAAGACAGTTTAATAAATATTCCATATTGACCTCGTCGGGAATCGAACCCACGACCTCATACGAGGCGATGTATGAGTTAATTTCTGATGTTAGAACTTTATCTTATTAGTATAATTTTATTTTTTTTAAATTAACAACCTCCACTCGAATGCGAGTGATTTTGGCCATATTAGTATAATTTGTTGTATAAAATTCCTGGTCTAAATATAAGTAAAATAAATTGCAGTCATCTGCAGGCGATTACTAGTACTTAATTTAACTCGTCAGAAGAGTCTTAATTATCTACAAAAAATAAAGTAATTTGCTAATAAATACTTAACTTCAATAACCGGTTAATTTGAACCGGGTTGTGGTCTAGTGGTAGATTCGAGGACTCCGGATTAGAATCTCTAGGTTCGAATCCCACTCCACCACAACTTGTTTCCTGCTTTCTGACACAGTTATTTCCGACTATTTGAAAGCAGTCCCAAAACTGAAATATTTAAGTATATCATAAGAACTCAAATGTTTCTTTTTTATTAAAAAAAAAAAAAAAAAATTAAAAAATATATATATATATATATATATATCAATGCATAGATGGAGCTTTCAACTCGCTGGTGGATGATTCTCGATTCGTAACATAAATATATACAAAATCAAAAATGTTACTTGGTGTGGATATTCGCTAATAAGCGGAATGGGGAATGTTGTAGTGCATAAAGTAGCCACTCAACCCTGCCAATGACAGGTCATAAGCCCTGTAAACGCTCGAATATCCATATTCATGAATTTGAAAAAATTCTACCTCATCTCTGTAGGGATATTTGAAATAAATGAAATAATTTTTATCTTTGATCACTATAAAAACAAAGTTGTGTATTTTTTCGTTTTGTGAATTCAAGTCATTTATAACTTGTATTTTTTTAACCAGTGTCTGCGAAAGAATTGATCAAAGTAGGAATTCCCCTACTCCCCTACTCTAGAACATGTAAATTAGTCGGAGTTTTTGAATTTTATTGCGCTTTTTCATCAAGTACTGTCCTGTGCCTGAGTTATTTATGTTTTAAGTTGCATTCTGGTACAAGGGGCTATGGTTGATTCATTACCAGACCATCAGACTTCTCACTGAACTCAGTTGAGAGTAAATTTAACCACCCGACCCCTCATATTGCAGTTAGGTAAACTGGACTTAAAAAATAAAGGGGTTGATTCAAACATTTATTTAAAAAAATGAGAGGTTTAAAACCCGTTTTTATTCAACTTTGAAGAGTACTTATCAGTCTACTAAAACTAGTGTTTTTTTTCAGGTAAACGCTCTGTGAAATTTGCATTTAACCATTATTTTTTATTTGAATTACATAAGTAACATCTTAGTAAGCAGTATGAGGGGTGCTGTCTAGAATTCCAGTTTATACTCGGTCAAAACAAAATACCGACTCTTTAACTCCTGCATTGTGCCTTTATGGGTGTGAATTCTGGCACCTCACAAAAGCTCAGAATGCTCGCTTGTTTCTGGTGTCTGATAAGGATACTAGGCATTAGGTGGTTTGACTTCATAACCAAAGCTGAAGTTCGGAAACGGACGCAGCAACCTCAAATAACTGGAGTCGTGTAGATGCGGCGGTGGACCTGGCTTGGGCATGTACTCCGGATGCCTCGGGAGAGCCTGAACCCGAGCTGCCTCTTCATAACGCCTGTAGGATCCCGCCCTCTTGGCAGACCGTGACAGGGTCTCCTGGAGGGATCTAGTGATGTCCACATGCTCCACATAGGAGCGAACGTGGCGAAAGAAGAAGAAGAAGAAGTACTTTGCAATGTTCGCTTCGTGATGCAGTGATTAATACGTTGGGATACCATTAACGAAATCCCTGCTTGCATTCAAAACTGCGTTAATGTAAAACATTTATGTGTTGAAATGTAGTTTATTACAATTATGTTTACATCGTGCCTTGGACTGGCACTGAAGCAAACGATTGACCGTTTTATTCTGTAACATAAATTTTATAAACTTACAGTCAAGATGCACTGAACTATGCATTACTAAGTTTAAACCAAGAAAAAGGAGGAAAAAAAAATTATCTGCATAACTATTACTACATTATTACTTTCCCTTACTCGCTCCGAATGGTGCTGCATAAGGCACTGCAATTGTATTCAAAATACAGATAATATTTATCCAACATTTTGGGCGTGTTCAAATACTTGTAGACAAATCTGGATTTTATCCCAAGACGGGAGTTTGTATATATATTTTTTTATATCCCTACAGAGATGAGGTAGAATTTTTTTTTCCAAATTCAGGAATGTGGATTATCAAGCGTTTACAGGGCTTATGACCTGTCATTGGCTGGGTTAAGTGGCCACTTTATGGAGGTCATAATCCCTGTAAACGCTCGAATATCCACATTCCTGAATTTGGAAATAAAAATCTACCTAGGAATATAAAATAAAAAGAATATTTATCATTTATTATGTGAAGGCAAGATGACAGTACCAGTCCAGTACAAAATAAATGTAACATGACTTTCAAAATCACCCTTAAAAAAAACATTTCAAAAATGTCAATGTTTTTTTTTGTTCACTTTAAGATTTTCCAATCATTAATTACTTCCTAATTCCTTCATCCCCATTTGCCCTTGAGCTCGGGTTGTCACATCTTTCAGGTTCCTAAAGTATTTAACTATCTAACTAGACTAAACCAATTAACGTCGCATTATCGCCAAAGTCAGGGATCACAGCTTGTATCGCGTGGAGGGATTAGGTTACTCCGCGAGTACCAGCTCTACTGTTTCTTGTTTAATGGTGCTGGTTATGTAACTTTGCCCTTTGCAGAGGGCGGCGAGTTTTATAGGGGATGTTAGGGGATCAAGACAAGTAAAGATCTTCGATGTAAATGTTTACTCCTACTCACTTGTAAAGTCGTCGTTATTCCAAGTTTTTATATAAATATACATCTCAGGGCTTTTTTCCCCATTTAACGCGGTGGAACGACGTTCCGGCACCTTTTTTCACGGTTTAAAATCAATTATACGAAAAAAAAATTTCGCTTAAGTAATTCGTCAAAATGATAGCGTGGCTTAGCTCCTTTTAATTTCATTTAAGTTACATTTGAATATTTTTTTATTTATTAAAAAGCTTGACATGAAGTGCGTTCCGGCACCTTTTTTTTTAAAAAAAAAAGCCCTGCATCTTACTCAAAATAAGATTGAAAGCAAAGGAATTAGAGATGGTTTTGAATAATCAGTAGCTAGTCGTTTATTGTCTTTTAAATAGTCAATAGTCACCCAGACAAAATAGACATTTATTTCTGAAACTAAACAGTATCACAAAAATTCAAAGTTATTCTTTCATATATTTAGGCTAGAAAAAAATCGCGTTTTATCCTTTGGCACGGAGCCAAGTTGGCGGCGCACACAATATGTATCCGCAAAATTAGGTTTGTATTATTTTTTTTGTCGACAAATAAAAATAAAAAAATACTTCCTTAATCAAGAGTTAATCAATTTCGTTAACAAAGTTAATGAAATAAAAACGGATCAAAAATAATTAATATTTTTATGTGTCTTTATTTTTTCTTTTAATTTGGTTTTATTTTGTACGAGTATTTAATGCCAATTTGTTTTTAAGGCCCTGTAAATTGAGTTGTAATAAAAAAAACATCTACTAACATTGTCAGCGTAAAACCTTTTAAGTCAATATTCTTTGATTATGTTTCTCTAATTACGGAAAAGATTTAGTAAATCTAAGAATCTTTATATTTGACCCTTATCACACGCAAATCTTTTACAAATCTACTCGCATTAATTATCGGTTAAGTCTTTCTTTCTTTTATTTTTTAGATTATTTTTTAAAAGTTATATTTGTAAGGAATACAAAGTTAGGCAACGGACACAGCGACCCTTGGTATCTACTGTCATCTGGCGAAGGCGTTTCGGCTGGCTAGGCCTTATACTACGTATGCCTCCCGAGAGCCTTAACCATGCGTGCCTATTTTACAAGGCATCAGTTTCTCGGCGTCCTGGTCGTCCACTGTTGACAATTCGTCGGCAGTTTGCGTCAGAGCAGCGGGACGTGGATTTGACTTGGGGAACTGGCAGCCGATCGCTTGGCCTGGAGGCAGTTTGTGGATTCCATATGCTCCACATAGGGAGCGGATATGGTAATGATGATGATGAATTTGTAATATTTTGTCCGCCTTGTAGCATAGTGGTAGCGCATTTGGCTACCGCCCATGAGGTCGCGGGTTCGATTACCGTAGAGGGTCAACATGAAATATTTATTTACATGTGATTTTCATAATAATATTTCATGTGTGATACCTTCGACTGGTACTGAAGCGTTAGACTGATCATCTTACTCTCACGAAGATGAAAAAGATCAAGATTTAGTGCACTTGGTGTACCAATGCAGTGCCCTATGCACCATTGGGTGCGGATAAGGGAAAGTAGTAGTAGTAGTAGTAATATGACTTCCTATGTGATAACAATAAATTAATTCTAATTATGTAATAAAAATTAATACTGGATGTTACGAATTCAAAAGCAGTGCTTTTCAGTCTGTAAAGTACGTAATATATAAAGAGTACAAGTAAAAGCTTTTTAGGATCGGTAAGACAGAAGCTAATAAATTAAATTAATTACATTTTCAGCACTTAGAGTTTTGCGGGCCAAATATTTGTGTGATTTTTACAAATTATCGCGAATCTGCTCCAAAAAGGCGCTTCCTAAATTTTTCCCTAACAAATATTAAACCGCCGGGAAAATTTTCGCCTTGAATAATGTAAACCCAAACAATGGTATTTCTTTTTTATAAATTGGAAGCATCTGGAAGGGAAAGGTGAATGGGAGAGGAGGGAAGGAGGAAAGAAGGAAAGTTTACGTAGTGAAAAGTTAGCGAAACGTGTTCGTGCCGGCACGCACGACGCCATTACGAATATGCGTGAAAAATACACAATCGGCTAGAGAAAACACGAAACCTTATCGACTATTTGCTGTCGTTTTAAAATTATTATGTCTTAACTATGTGAAAAGGTTGACACGCATGCAATTCGGGAATGTTATAATTATTTTAACATTTTATCTAATGCTTATTCAGAATTTCTTGCATATTTGCGCATTAGTGATAAAATTAACTTGTATCGCAATTAATTGTGTACAAACCTATAAAGTAGGTAATCAATAAATAATTAAATATAGTTTTTAAACGTCAAATTGTAAGAAAATAGTACTAAAACTTCGTAATTGTATGTAATAAATCATTGTTTTTTAGTTTCAAATTTTTATTCGTTGTATTCATGATATAAAATTGACTTTTGTACACTAATTACAGCAAAATGTAACCAATAACTAACTGTTTGTTGGCCTTTTTACAATGTTAAATATGGCTGCTTCTGGCTTCATCAAAATTATTGGTGTTGTTTGATTTCGCATCGAATTCAAACTTAATTTAAAACATAAATATAAAAAAAACTTAATACGTTCACAACTCAATTTGATTCAAGAAATTCCTGATTTCTTCTCAGTGCTTAGCAGATCCCTGTAATCCTAATCCGCGGATCGTTAAGTTGCATATTAAATAATTAAGAGCATTCTGTGAGTTCTATGTCAGACAGAAATAATCTGCTTTTCACTACGATTTTACGCCGCGGAGAATTTAGGTGGCTTTGTTCCATCGAGAAGTTTGTTGTTAATTCTTTTAATGGTTATTTGAGATGTTGCACAGCGCATTGTTCCTTTAACCGGCTTACTGTAGTGTACCAATGTATGTACATAGTGTTGGCAGTTAGCACACACAAATATAGGGTGACCATGTAACCGGGAATGGGTTTCAGGGTTACGCTTGTCTTTAAAGGGTTTCATTAACGTACCTTCGACACCACGGAATAGTTTTTCATTGTATTTTTTGTTAATTTGAACTGCAATCAAATGCAAATAAGAGATCCTATCATTTTTTTATTTGAAATGTGTTTTTAAACATGAATATTTGGCCTGGAATTGAAGCGTAGGGCTGGTATCTAACATTCATGTTCAACTGTTGGTTTTCCTTTAAATTCAATAAATAAATAAAAATTTGTAATATAATTTCATGTCAAATCAAAATACACTGCACTTGCTGTACCAATGCAGTGCCTTATGCACCGTTAAAAGCTGGTAAGGGAATGAATGAATAAATAAAATATATATTTTCTGGCAGTAATTGTTTACAAATGTAGCAGAGAAAAAAAACTGCACCTTGTCATACTTTGGACAATAGTAGGTGCATTAATACCTACTAAATTTGTTGAGGATTAAAAACTGTACATATACTACGATTAACAGGTTTCCATAGTTACTTACTTAAAAATAATTTAATTAAGTGATTTCTTGTAATATCTCCATTTACTGTTGTTAACCTACAAATATTTGTTTAAAAAAATTAATAATCAGCATAGCCAAATATATTTTTATTTACTTCACATACACTTTTAAAACAGTCCAATCTGAACATAAATATAGGTGAAATTTATGTTAGAAGCACTCATTTGTTTTTAAACTATTTTTTGATTAATTTAACTCCCGACCGGTTTCGAGGCAACACGTGTCTCTTTATCAAGGGTACAAGAATGAATATAGGTATTTACACGAAATTATTTACAAAAACAAAAAAAAGGTAACAAGGACGACATAAAGAAACAAAATGCATATTCTAATTAGATAGACTTTAAATCTTATTTGTTAAATAACATAGATCGTAGTTATCATTCACTAGCTTGATCATTCTATGTAAAAGTGCCTGAGCGCCATAGATTTTTCATAATAAAAAACAAAAAAATTACATCTGGTTGCCCTATCTGCCTGAGAACTATTTGATTAGCATATATAAACTGAATTTACGAAAGAATATGGTTGTGCATATACCTACAATAGATATCCTAGCCTAGACACATAGACTAGACATATAGACCAGCCACACAGACCTATATCTATATAGACGTAGGTCTACATAGACCTTACAAGTTTTACCTTACCTAATTTGAAGTAATTTATTCCACAAAGCTGGTCTTGTTTACCGCGCATAATAATGTAACTAGCAGTATTTTGCTAATTCTTCCACGAACGTGCTTATGTAGTTTGTTTGTTAACATATTGTTTAAATTCACGATGCAATATGAATTCATATTTAGATTAATCTCAAAATGAATGGTGACAAACCATGTTACAGAAAAAATAAATTCCAAATGAATGTCAGGGAGAGAACGTAATTTCACTGGGGTTTTTTTATTTTGTAATATATTATACCTACTTTTTGAGTAAAATCTACGTTTTAAGCTCTTCATTTTATTTAATTTATTTATTCGTATTTTTGCGAACAAGTCCATTTTAACACATAAAAATAAGCACATAACAAAAAACGCATGAAATAAAGCGACAGAACATTATAAATCAGTAAAGTTAATAGACAATAAAATTGTGGACACACTCAAGACAGGATCGGGCCTACTTCAGTCAATGTTTAAATCTTGATAGATTAACACCGATGGATGGGGGCGGCGCAGATTCGGGAGGAGTCGGGACGGCAGGGGGAGGCCTATGTCAAGCAGTGGACCTCAACGGGCGGAAGTGATGAGATTAACACCGAAGAAGTCCAGATACCGTCCTACGATTCGACATAATCTAGACATTGGTGCATGAAAACCGTTGTTAGTTTTGTGCTGATCAAGGAACAGCACGTCATTGTTTCTCAACCTACCGACCGGAATACTAAAAATCACACGAGTCAGTAAAGATGGTGCATCTATCATGTCATTTAGTAATTCAATTACAAAAATGGAATCAATATTTGATCTAACGACTTGGAATGTAATTTAATTTATCTATAGTAGTATTTATCTAATTTATCTAACTCGCCTTAAGGCTTCTGATGTTATTACAAGGTACTTTATTGTCAAGTCTAGCATAGGAACATAATTAAATTAACAACATTTTGAAAGAATACAAATACTTGTAGACAAATTACTGGATTATACCCATGCTGGGCTGATATCAGATATTATTGATATCTCAACAGAGACAGAGAAACTCTGGAAACGAATGTGGGTAGATAACCCACATTCGTTTCCAGAGTTTCTCTGTCTCTGTTGAGATATCAATAATATCTGATAATTAAATTAGCTTAATATTAATTAATAAAGCGCCTATTGTGGTAGTCTAATAATTCAGTAATTTATTTATTTATTATGGGGTTAAGAACTATCTCACTGATCCACTGATCTTTGAAATTCTCATATTATCGTAAGTCCACCATTTTATCCATTAACCACGGAGGTCTTCGATTATCCGTCGATAAACCAATTCATCGAAATCACTGATAATCATTTGAAACAAGTATCCTTGCTTCCTTTCCTTTACCCAACAGCACTCAATAGTGCAAAAAATAATGCATTATACCCAGTGCAGCAATTTAAAAAAATCTCATTACCGGTTACATGACTGCTTACTACTACTTCTTTCCTATATTCGCACCAAATGAGCATAGGACACTGTATTGGTACTCCAATTGCATTGAATCTTGATCTTTAACTACACGAAGGCAAGATGATCAGTCTTACCTTCAACGCCAGTCCAAGCTATCACGTATAAAATATTATGTGAAAAACCACATTATTATTATATAATATATAATAAATATTTTATATCTACCTAGTCGAGAATCGAACCCGCAACCTCGTGCATGTAGTAGAAACCCAACGCGTTAAGCACTACACCACGAGGCGGAGGCGGTTACATCATTACTTGAACATAATATTTAGTAGTACGGAAGCGTTTTGATTTAGTCTGCATAATCTCCAGACGCTAAGCCACGAACAGATTTGGATAATTGAAACTGGCTACATTCGTCGCTCCACTAATCGCAAGCTCCTACCCGAGGCAGTGGGTGTTGTACTATGAAAGATGTGTTGTTGTGGGTGTTGCGAAGGATAAGTTGTACCAAAAGGACAAGTTAAGCTCTTGCGAATGTAAAAAGACAGATCTCAAAAACTCTCAGTCAGTATTCTGATAGCATATGTAGTCTCTGTAAAAATGAGATATCGCAAACTAAAAATGTGTTATTCTTATTGAAAATCTACTAAAAGCACATAATTTTCTATGAACGCAGGAAAATATAAAAAAATTACAAAATCTCCGTTTAGTGTTGTATTATGACAAGTGTTGCAAGGGAGAAGTGTCGCAAGGGAGAAGTGTTGTACTAAGGAGCAAGTTAAGCCCCTGCGAAGATAAAAAGTCACATCCCAAACACTAGTGAGATTGTTCTGATAAAACTAAAAGGACAATCATTGTGGTTCTGCGGACTTTTATGGAAAAACCAGACTTAAGATTGTGCATCCCCATATTTTGTAAATTAAACTTTGAGTTTTTAGCATAAATAGATTCTTAAAACTCTTCTACATGCTACTTTTTACATTCCCTAATCCACACCTAATGATGCATAAGGCAATGCTTTACACTAAGTACGAATATGAATTTCGATCATTCTTTACATGGAAAAATAAAATGTCTTATGCTTCAACGCCAGTCGAAGGTTTGAAATATTTTTTATCTGAAAATTACTTAAAAATAAATATTTCACATTGATCCCGCCAGGAATCGAATCCATGATTTTATACATGGTAATCCAATATCCTATCCATTACATCAAAAGGCGGACTTATAATAATATAAAATTTTTAGTTTTAGAATAAACTATAGTATAAATTAATACAGTATAAATATATTTAGTATAAATTAACCTTTTTACTATTTCAGGCGATTAGGGGAAGGTTAAAAACATACGGAAATATAAGAAGCAGACCTTACAATTTGTTGAATACAACTGGATTTACTTAATGTGTCAGAAAAGTACACCCTCCGTTCGTGTTTTATCTCCGCGAGGGAGGAAAAGTGGACACGGGGTTGGCAACTGGTTGTAGGGGTTGCTATCTGGTAAACAGAGCCTAGATATATATTACCATGTGAATAGAAGGCAGGAAACTGTTGGTTTTATTGAATTGCTATGAGATGTTTCCTCTTCGCTGATGCGGGGCATATTTGAACTTCAAAAAACAATATTCTTGTTAGCGGATAGTAATGAAAATTAAGGTTCTAAGAAACAAATGCCTACAAAATTCATTTTATGTATCTACGTGCTGTAATAATATACCTATGTACTTAATTTCCGTTTAATATTAATGTAATATTAAGGTACTTTATTTGATCAAAATTACTTTTAAACACGATCTTACAATAAAATACTAAATCTGCAGGTGCTATGCCATTCGGAACATTCTTGGTGTTCGCGGCTAATCGCTTAACTTAAAAGCTTGTGCTCCACATTGGGAGTAGAAATGGATTGATGATGAAGATAAAATTGTATTTTTTTAAATTCTGTGGAATGAAACCTCCCAATAAATAATTTATTAATACGAGGATGTTAGTATTGCGATAGAGATTCGTAATTTCGCGCCCAAAGTAATTGTTCGTTTCGCTAAGTGGATAGAGCACCTGACCGGGAATCAGAAGGTTCCAGGTTCGAGAACTGGAGCGAATGATTAAGACCACCCAAAGCCAGCGTTAGAAATTTTGGTGCTATTAAAATGATATTCTGAATTTGTTGACAGCCACAAAGCTTCGAATAAATTATCGCATATACTTCGAACTGTTTTCTAAGGAAATGATTGTACCGATTTTCGAAAAAAGCTATGAATTCTATGAAAAAAAAATTACGGAAGCCCACATATTTAGCATTTTTTAAATTATCACGATAACTAAAGAGGACAGCAAAATTTAAAAAAGGAATCATAGTGCATATTAAATTCTAGGAAATCATCATCACAAACATCACCATACCATATCCGCTCCCTTTGTGGAGCATATGGAATCCACAAACTGCCTCCAGGCCAAGCGATCGGCCGCTAGCTCCCGTGCATCCTCCCAAGTCAAGTCAAGTTTTATCATCTTACTTATTCAAAAACAAACATTTAGCGGCCACATTTTGTGTGCGTTGCTAACTCGGTCCTATGTTATGAGCAAGCATAAGATTTTTTTACAGCTTTGGTACTCCGTTTAAGTGATTGAATTATTTTTTCTACCTTTCTGTTGATTTGGAAAATAATTTTGGTTTTAGGATGTTACCACTGGATCTTCACAAAACAATATATCGATCAATTACTTAAGCCAATAGGGGCGTCCGGAATAAAGAAGTTACATTTTGGCGTTAATCCCTTTTCCGTGGCAGCCCTTAACTAAAGTACGAGTCGTGCAACACTTGGCCCCTCTTTCCAAATCCGAGGAAAACTGCTTAAACCGAAACCCCGGGATTTTAGGGTTGTTGAACCCTTACAGGTTTTCCCTGATATATCGCACGAAACTTTTCATACTCTCCTCGTAACTGTCTTTAGGTGCACGGGAAACTGCATAAGTACGCCAGATAAGGAGATATACATAGACACTGCAGTTTTTTGTTACTTGAATTATTTGAATTGAACGTTGTTTAACTTCATCCAACCCACATAAATACGTAATTACCGTTTAAAAATACTTTTTTATAAGGAACGTTTGATTACACTAGCTTTTTGAAGTATTTGACTTTAAATTTGTTATTATTGGTAGTCGTATGTACTCTTTAATGATTCCAGTAGATTTCGGTAGGAAGCTTTTAAAAATAGAAACTTTCGTCTGACGTCTGTAATAATTTCTTATATTATGTATGTTAAAATTCAAAAGACTTGTTTTGTTTATTCAGTTACTTTTGCTCTAATAATTTTTGTTCGATGATGTTTTGAACCGGGTTGTGGTCTAGTGGTAGATTCGAGGACTCCGGATTAGAATCTCTAGGTTCGAATCCCACTTCAGCACAACTTGTTTCCTGCTTTCTGACACAGTTATTTCCGACTATTTGAAAGCAGTCCCAAAACTGAAATATTTGAGTATATCATAAGAACTCAAATGTTTCTTTTAAAAAAAAAAAAAAAAAAAAAAAAAAAAAAAAAAAAAATATTTTATTTGATCACTTTACGGGTAAAATGTCGGAAAATTCACTTTATTTTCAAAACTCTTTTGGGGGTGTATTTAACAAGGAGGTGGGGGAATAAAGTTGAAACTGCGTTCAATTCTAAAGTTAAACAAGTCTAATTAAAATCAGGTACGGTGATGGAAAGGGCGGTAATTAAATCACATAGAAAGGTTATTTGAAAGTGAGCTCATTATTCCATCGTTGGATATTTAAGTAGGGGTTTCATCCCCGCGATAAGGATCCGGCCTTTTGTGTTATTAGCCAAATTAAACCTGCATTGTAAATAATTAGCCAGCAACCCTTTTTGGAGAGAAAAGGGTTACAATGTTCTCATCATTGATTTACAATGTATTTTAAATATTATTTTATACAAAAGAGAGAATTTATCCACCCGCTAGCAATTTTTTTTAATTTTACCTTAAATGCGATGCCAAAAGGGGAAAATATAATTACACACTCAAAGTTTTAATATTATAATAACCTTAAAGTAGATTGGTGTGGATAGGGTTAATTTTTTAAATTTTAAATTAAAACAAGGGTTAAAAAGCGTGTTATTAGATGGAATATTAAATCCATAATATTATATCTTAAATATCTATAGTATGTATAAAAATACTGTATTTTAGAGATTTTTTACTGCATTGTGGTAACTATGGATTATTTACTAATCAGTTGATTATAAATAGTTAAATCATTGCATGTAGTATCAAAACCAGTAATTCAATAAAGTGTGACTTTTTAAATAGTTCACACCATTTTTTTTAATAATGATTATAAAAAAGGGATTTTTTTTGTGTATTTATAAGAAAGTAAATTTTTTAAAGTTACTCGTTTGATAAGCAATTTTCCTATCGTTATTTAAAAGTCTGCAGTTTATCGATTAAGCTGTCAAAAGCTCTCAACATTGACGGAACATAATTAATTTTTAACGAAAGATTAAGCGCAAAGTAGAAATAATTACTTCTGAATTTGGTAAAGAGTCTCAATAACAATAATTATTTTATGTTGTTTATTTCTCCTTAAAATCCTAGTAAAAATTTTATATAATTATTTATTGGTCAAAGTCTTCGAATTACGTAGGAACATAACGATTTCAAAAACATATTTATATTCTCAAACCAACCATCTCGTTAATTATTAGAAAGGGTAAGCAGAGAGGAAAGAACGCCACACCTCTCTATCTTGGTACGCTTTCTTCGCTTCCTCCACGTTCTTATTCTCATGCACGCACATCGATTATTTCGAAAAATAAATCAGTACAAAATCAATACTAAATTTTAAAATAAATCAATGCAAGATAATAGCTACGGCTCATCCAGATATAAATAATAACGCTCAGATTATAGCTACGTCTCATCCAGATAATTCATTTGTTGGAAAATAAAACTTTTTATTTTAAAGTAAGTGGTTAAATTCTACATCAGATTCTCTCAAGGCGTTTATTGTAATATTGGCATTTCTAATTGTAAATTTGACAGTGTATTTTTAACTAATGATCTATAAATCCCATTGAATTGTTGATCTGCGTTGAGGCTATAAACGACTCAAAACCTCTACGAGCAACTACATACAATAATATATTATTAATTTTGGACCTCCTTTATAACATTTTGTACTCGTATATAATTTATTGCAACACAACCTTACGTCTTTTAGCATAGAAATGGAATGCATATACATGGTGTAACAAAACTCGATGTTAAAGTGGGAAACGGTGAATTAACATATTATTTGGAGTCAATTTCGTAGATTAAATTTTTTTGATTTGACCTATAGTTTTCGAGAAAATTGAGTAGGTACGAAGTTGATTTTTTTTCGATAATTTTTTGCAAATTTTTATCAAACATCATGTATTTAGTCAAATGAATACTATTCACAAATAAAACATCATGTTAATATGAATCTGTGAAATTTTACTCATTTGGCGGTACTTATGAAAGGTTTAATGAGAGGGAATTTTTTTTTTCAAGCTCGGATTCAAAAGTCATATTACACATTCCACTCTAAATATGATGGAGATTCACAAGTTTCACCAGGGTTGTACTATAAGTTTTGTTACTCCACGTAGAAATGTTTCATGTACGAGTATACAGAAAATAAAAGGTAGCGATGTTGACTCGATTTTGGTCATGGGATTGTGACCAGTTTGGCAGTGGTTTATGTTTCCGTTCAACTTAGGGTTGATCAGAGGATTTGTGTAAGGCTATTGGGAGGATAGAGGCATCTGTCACCAGCTACTGGACAAGGGATGATTGTATTTCTACCACAAACAAAAAAATAAATTCATGTGTAAAAACGATAATATCAATCATGAGACATCTAAAAAGGTGGCCTCTAAATATTTAAATTGATTTACTTAAATAAAAAATTAAATTGGTTCCAGTTATTTTAAAACCGGTCATATAATGTAGTTTTATTTTAATTCATTAATAGCTAAAGTGAGTGCTTCAAACTGCTATTATAGGAATTTATCAAACAATGGCCGTTTAAATTGGCTACGCATTGTTAAGTTTATTAATGCAATTATCTTTCATTATTTGTTAATTCATTAATCGACTTATTTGAAAAAAGTAATAAAAATATCCACAATAATAGAGTTCTTCATAAAATTATTATACTGTAGGTATCTACATATTATATGTAAAAAGACAGCCGTTTTTTTGACACGAGAATTATTAAATCATGAACACATCACAGTAACATATTTTATTATCAAATAGAAATGCAAATCATTTAACGTAAAAATAAAATAAAATTTGTACATCAGAAAAGCTGACGCCATGTTTACTTTTCCGGCGAGCAAAATTTTTTCAAATTAGCGGAAACGCAAAATAAAAAATAAAATTAAAAGTATTCGTCAGGAGCGAACCTTTTCGGAAAAGTCAAACACAAAAAACAGGAAAATGGGATCCTGTGGGTATTTTAGACGTCTGCTCTTTCGTCATGGTAGAATTTATTTGAACCAAGTACCATATGAGCTGTCTAAGACTTGATTCAAACAAATTCGGTTGCAAAGATTTCTCTCGGGGATTTTGTTGTTTGGTTCAGAACATTTTTTACGCATTCGCGCTTGAAAGGGAATTTGTTCACACGTTTCGAAGGGCGGCAATCTGAGGCTGTAAGTTGGGGTATTTAAGGCACCTTTACAAGAAGCGACACGTAATGAAAATCAGTTTACTGCCAACATCTCCACTTGAATGGCTCGTCGTTATCGGTGGAGAGACCGAAAATGAGAAGGGGAGGAGTTGAATCGTGAAAAAATGTAAAAATTATCAAATAGTGATACATGTTCAAGGTACCTTAGTATTTATTTAAAAATTGAGTTGGATACTATTGATATATTTATAAAAACACTAAGGTACCTTGAACATGTATCACTATTTGATATTTTTTAAGTAAATAAAAATATAAACAACATTTTGAGTGTGTCGAAATACTTGTAGACAAAAACTGGATTTCACCCATTACGGGCTAATAATTACAATTTGACATCTTAACAGAGACGAGAAACTTGGAATGGAATATGGATATCTAGGCGTTAACAGGGCTTATGACTTGTCATTGGCTGGGTTAAGTGGCCACTTGATGTATTACAACATTCCCCATTTCACCTAGTATTTGATATCCATATCTGCCAATATACAGTAAAATGACGCGACGCTTCACATGTTCTCAATTTTCTCAATGGATAACAGAGAGTGTTCACATGTGAAGCGTCGTGCCATTTTATTGTACATTGGCCGATATGGATATCAAATACTAGGTGAAATGGGGAATGTTGTAATACATCAAGTGGCCACTTAACCCAGCCAATGACAGTTCATAAGCCCTGTAAACGCCTAGATATCCATATTCCCTTCCAAACTTGTCGTCTCTGTTAAGATGTCAAATTGTAAATAAAAATATTAGTACATGAAGGCATGATAACCAGTCTTACGATTCAGTGCCAGTCTAATGCATCAAACATAAAACGTTAAAATGTTAATATGAGATTACATATTTAAATAATATTTCATACTGACGCCATCCACCGGGAATCGAGGCTGGGACCATGACCCAACGTGGTAACCAGCACTAGAATGATAACCTATTGACTGATGAATCATATCACACACACACAAGTCGTTCTTTGCTTAAAATAATAGTTCTTCACCTATTCCGTAAGATTTTTCATTCCGGATTCATAATTTTTTTCTGTATTGCTGTTCGTACCAAAACATAAATCTGTATATTTAAATACTTATTTTTCATAATATGAAAATAAAAGTAACGCTTTTTATAATTGCATAATCGATTTTAATACTAATCATAATTTATTTCACGAAAACGCACGTGACGCATTTCCTTTACATAAAATTTCCTTATATTTTTCTTATTACATGATTAGTTTCGCGAATCTATGCCATTTCCCCCAGAACCTATTTCTTCCCAAACTATGACATAACGACTTTCCTCGGAATCTCCATAATGACATCAAACTTGCATTTCCAAAGCACTTGGCCGCCTTTCTTCCCTATAATTTTACCGGTTTCTGTTATGTCCAAATTGCCCCCACAAACTCTCAAAAGCTCACATTAAATTTCTTATTTTTATGGGTGGTGTCATAATGAAGACATTCGTGCCAATTAAAAGGAAATCTCAAATAAAGTTTGGCAAAATTGATTTGATCTCCCCCTTGTCTTCACTTAAAAATTTCGCATTCAAAACTAATACGTACTCTGTCAGGGATTGAAATAGCGATCTCATGCACGGTGGTCCAATGCACATACCACCATACCACAAGGCGAATTGGCGAAACACATTCGATTTAAAAAATACAGGTAAAATAAGCTTTCAATTTGTCCAGTTACAGATGCATTTACATCATTTTCTGTAAATAAAAGAAAACTTCAACGAAAAGGCATAGAAAATGTAAGAACTAGTAGTAGTAACTAGTCGTTACAAAAAACAAATGTTTTACAATATACATGTATATTGTGCACTTAAAGTGCACCTCTTAGTTTGAGTCATAATATTTCATCAGCAAATATTTATTTATAGGCTTGTAATGAATGAAAATAATGAACAAGGTTGTAGATTACGTTGCGGGTTTTATTTCTGCCCTCTGTTATTAAGATTTGTTATGTCAGTAGGTATCAGAGGAGTTGCTATAAATACGATTTCGTTATATAAACCGGGGTCGTTTGAGAATTGTATCCCCTGTATTTACCCATGTATTGTAAACATTGTAAAAGAAAAAATATTTACAGTACCTATGTAGGTACGAGTATGTGTAATTTTCTACTGATGGTTTTGCTTGCTAATCAAAATTCCATAATTCACTAAAATATTTTTACCGTCCTAAAAATCTTGCGAAATGTGCGTATTTTGTGCTTACGATATAATTGTTTTATTTTTTTAACTTTTTGTACAATTCCGGTTTACATGGGTGTTTTTTTTTTGCCCAGTAGCAACTTTTTCCAACTACTCGCATATACAAATATGAAGTCAAAATCAAATACTTACATACAAATATGATCGCACATTATTATCAGTGTCAATAAAATTATAACGGAATAACATTATCATGTTTCCATGAAGGGAATACAGAAATATTGTAGATAATTATACTTAATGACAAAAATGTAGATTTTTATAAAAGAAAATATACGCAGGCATATATGCTTAATCTGCCTAATTATAATGAGAAAATGATTACTTCTAAATTGATTTTTCTAAAAATATTTTCTTAACGAATCATTAAAATTTCTGTAAAGCACTGGTCACCGTAGGCCTTCTGCAATATCCTTAACGTTTTTGCAGCAGAAATGTAATATTCTATGCCATCCTTCACAATAAAGTAAATCATTAAAATGAAATCCTAAATCAGTTATTATTCTCTGAAAAGGTAAATAAACGTTTACATATTTAAATTAGTTATTATTAAACAGTATTATTAGTTTAAATTAGCTAACAAGAATTCACGTTTATTTATACTAAAATGTTTTCACAGTGAGTTGGGTGGGTAGCCCCTACTCAATCTCAACACCACTTCAATAAATTATCCCGAAAAACTTACATAAATCAAAATTTTGATGAATTTGAAATAAATTGAGTGTGGTGACTGATTAGTGATTTCATTTCCACTAAAAATGCAAATCCTGTTTATTTCCAATGTGGGTATTGAAAGCCAACGTTTTTGTTATTACACGGAGAAAATTACCCCCAATCCCCTTCCCGGACCCCACCACTACCCCCGCAATATTGCTCCCTAGTCTGGGGTGATCACCCCTGCCCTGAGAAATATTGCCCACCCTAATATTTCTGGTTCGCCAGTTAGGACGGAGCGAAAACTCATTTGATTTAAGGTCGATTCCGAAAATTCGGAAGCCGATAAGTATTTTATTTCGTAATGATCATTTTAAAATTATTATGCTAATGGTTTTATTTGGTATATTTTTTATATTTTTTCATCGTTTGAATTTTGTTTGAACTTTGCAATTTTTTTTGCAACTTTGCATTTCTTTTGATATAGGTACTAAAATATTACATTTTTGGGTCTGCTTTCTAATAATTGGAAATAACTGTGCCAGAAAGCGGGAAACAAGTTGTGGTGGCGTGGGAGTCCAGACTCTACCACTAGACCACAACCCGGTTACGAAACTTACGAAAATAAATGTATCATAAGATTGCGTGCTTCTTTTCCAAACATGTGAAAACCATACGTTTTTCAAATTATAGTATTTGTATGTACCTACTTACAGTTGTGTCATTTTTATCGATTTGGTGTTATTTGCAATAAAATTTACATCATCATAGATATACATTAAAAAAGATTGGTTAAACTTTCGTCATTTAAATAGTAAAGCCATAGTAAAATAACCGTTTTTGGGCTGTTAGGTATATAAATTAGTAGTGGAACAGCTGGAAGGCATAAAAAGTCCCGGTTCTAATACTTAAGAAACTTCCTCCATACAGCCTTAAATTACTGCCTCTTAATATTAACACCACGAAAGGCCTGGTCTTAATTAGACACTGAAATTATTTATTAGTGAGAATGAAGTTAGCCGTGCAGCTTGTAACCATAAATACGGATTTTTTAATATATTTGTACGGATTAAATTATTGTTTCTTGAATAAAAGTAATGGTTATTATTATTACAGGTCGCAAGCCCTGTAAACGCTCGAACATCCGTATTCCCGAACTTAAAAAATTCCACTTCATCTCTTTAGAGATATAAACATCAAATAAAAGTAATGTGCAAATTTGTGCCAAAATTTATCTTGCTTTATGAATAGTCAACAAGAATGCATTGAGTAACCACTCTTCCCTCGCTTATTGACATATTACTTACATGTATTTATTTATTGATTCTTCTATGGTTCTCTTAAAAGGTTTCAAAAAAATTATACGTCATTATAATGTTCCCTCACTGGGATATCCCGTGCTGAGGGAAACAGCATAAATGTGCAAAACGATGCATTTTTTTCAATAATGCATTTAGTCTTATAAAATTTACAAATGAAGTTAAAAAAAGTGAGAAATACACAATTTACCTACCTACAATCTTCCCTTATCTGCACCTAGTAGTGCATAAAGCACTTACATCAAGTGCAGTGAATTTTTATAATTTATTATATGAATATGAAGGCATGATGATCAGTCTTACGATTCATTTTTTTGATAACCAAACTAAAAACATGTCTATCAAAAAATTTGAATTTATTCTATAAAAATATATTACGTACTCATGTGACGAATTTGAGAAAATTTAACGTCACATAAGTACGTGGAAGAAAAAAATAACATCAGTTGGATTATACAAAGGTAAAGATGGACTAGGAAGGATCAATATCCTTTACATGGAATTATGAACTAATATGTGTATGGAGAGTACAGTAACCTACCTACGTACCTACATACCTACTTGATATGTACAAAAGAGTGAAGCCTGAATGGAAATGGCCAATGCAATGGTTTGAGTAGGAGAGTTTGTTTGGGGAAAAAATATTATCCTTTGGTATATATAATATATGTAGTATCTAGGGTTGACAAAATATTGTCACTTAGGCTAGAAAAATAAAATTGCACACAGTTTTTGTCTAATACGCACTTTATACGGAACCGAAAACTATACAGTTTCTTGTAAGTTTGTGTATTTTTTTGTCAATAATTGTTTTTATTTTGCTGTCACCAGCGCACTTCATACCGGACCAAAAACTATACAGTTTCCTGTTCAGAAAACTGTACAGTCTGTCAAAAGGCACGCTAAATAATATGTATATTTTTTAAGCGCGATCGTAAGTTACTATCGTATGTTAGCACACAGGAAATGGTTTATATAGATAATAAGGTAAAAATGTTGTTTGTTTTTTATAATTTATCATTATATATCAATACCTACTTGAACGTTTAAATAAAAAACAATAACTATCAGGTCAGACAATCGTCACGCCGACCATTCAATATTCCAACCAGTTTTTGCTTTATACCTACGGGACAGTTTGCAAACTACACAAGAAACTGTACAGTTTTCTATCCCGAATAAAGTGCGCTTAACTTATATATTTCTCGGACGTAAACCCAATAATCTGCTCATGACATCCATGTGCTTTTAAAGTTTCAAACACCAGCCCTTACTTTCTTAAAAATAGTATTTATACATAAATTGAAATGTGTGCATGAGGTTGCAGAAATTTCTGTTCCATTCTAATAAAAAATAATTAATCTGTTTTATAGCCGGAAAAAAGAAATATCAAAAATACTTTGAAATTCTCCTACTTAATATTAAACAAAAAATTAGGTTCTTATGATATAGGTACACAAATATTTAAATTTTGAGGCTACTTTCAAATGGCCGGAAACAAATGTGCCAGAAAGCAGTTGTGCTGGAGTAGGATTCGATCCTAGAAATTCCAGTCTGGAGTCCTCGACCCTTCCACTAGACAACAACCCGGTTCCCTATTAGTTAATGTATGGCAATTTTTGTAATCAAAGTTTTAGAAAATTATGAAAAAATACCTATATTGTGTACTTACATGTATTAAAAAACTCTAGTTAGAACCATTTTAACTTAATTGTGATTTTTTTTAAACGTATCTTGTTTTGTTTGACAGCGGGGTCATAAAATCATTCATAAATCAGGCATACTTACATAACATTTTTTTACCCATTAAAATCTTATTTTCTCATTAAATCTGTAAACATTATTTCAATTAATGTACGATCACAGTCACCCCCTGGTCAAAGTATCCCTAACAACCCTAGGATTAGTCTCCCTAGGATACTCGGGAATATGACTCATTCAATTGGAAGCAATAGAAACGTTACTCGTTAGTTCCATTATTGGATTCTCGGTATCATTTTTCTAAAGCTCTTATGTATTTGAAAATTCCTATCAAAACATTGATTTTTATTGATAGGATGTAATCAAACTCAGAATTAAATCTTAATTAGATTATTGGTGAAATACGAAAAAGTTTTCAAAAACAGGTACTTAAGAGCATATTCCACCGATTCGCGGCCGCTTCCCATACAAACGTATTTCTCGATTTTTTCCCTGGATTTTAACATTAGAGCAACGATTTTTTCACACATTTTAGAAATCAACTAGATGCGTGTTCAGACACTTATTTTTTTAAAAATATTTCTTTTGTTAAAGGAGGTAAATAAATTATTGAAAAAATAAGACGTTTACCGTTTGTCCAGTTTTATTATATTTATTTCCTTGTAATTGTATTACCTAATCTCCTTTTATTATAATTATTTTAACATTTTTTTTAAATTCTTTTTACAATCAAACTATATTCATATTATATGAATGTACTTTTTTGTAAATATTTCAGCTAGGCACGGGGTTATACCTAAATAACTGAAATACAATCATTCCAAAATGTAAAATTATATTTGTAATAAATAAGAAATAAATAAATAAATACAAACACGTATCTGGTCGATATTTAAAATGTGTAAAAAAATAATTGCTCTAATTCCAGGGAGAAATTTGAGGTATTTGAGGGTTTGTATGGGAAAGCGGCCGCGAGTCACGTGGTGGAGTATGCTCTTAATGTAAAATGAAAACTCGCGAAGATAATGATTTTCAGTAATTGTTGTGTCAAAACATCTTTGTTTTCCAATACCAAACTGTAAAATGTATTATCTGAGAGAGATTAAGGCAACAGGTTTTCTTAAGAATAAGTTTATTCTAAGATCCATATGTTTTCAAGATAATTTATTTAATTAAATTACCCCTCAAAAAGCATCCCAATCTCTTAGTAATTTTTTTTACACTACTCCTTTTTACCCATAAAAAATAGTTTAAAAGTACAGTTTAGTTATAAGTTATAAATTAAGGAAAATTGTGAGACAACCTGTTTGTCACCTAAATTCAACAAAAGTATAGAATAATACAGTCCCACATTCAAAGATGTTCCATTTTCGCCAGAAACGAGTAATATTAATCGCCGGCTCTGGTATCTATCAGATTAAGAGAGTTTCAAGGTTTTGTTCACAGATTAATAACAATGGTTATAGAATAGCGATCCTACTTGAGTTGTTAACATCTAGCACAGAGTAAAAAACAAATTTCCACTAATTTATGGGCACAATTTCATAAATTAATGCAGATATTAGAAAATGTGGTTGTTTGACGTCCTGTTTATTATATTTCAACAACTCACTTCAACAAGTTAATAGTACAATCACATATTCAAAGATGTTTCATTTCCCGTTGTCAACCAATAGGGTAGACGGCCTCAAAATGGCGGCTGAGCGGACCAGAAACGTCAGAGATTAATGACAACGGTTATAGCATGGCGGAACCGTTCCACTTGAGTTTACTTCTCCCAGCACCGGTATACTAAGGACTTTACAAGTTCCCACTAACTTCTGTGTTCAATTACATAAATTATGGAAGGTAAAGGTAGGGTAAGCCAGTTATATTCGCATGAAAAGATTTTTCTTAAGTTAGTTGCCATGTTGGAAAAGCGTCGCACAGTGTTTATTTTTATGCAACTGGACGGCGCCGCGCCGGCGGCGGTGAAAGTTATTTAAGTACACTTAATTTAATTATATGTAAAACGTTAATTTAACGTAATTAATAGGTGGTTAATAAATCATTTAAGACATAACCATCTAAACTTTATTTTGAATCAATATTTAAATCAGATTTATTCACGAAATATACATACTCCTGCGTCGTAACAGTTTAATGAAGTCTTCAACATGAAAAAATGTTGATACGATTTATTTGTATTATTTTTTTATCATCTATTAGGTCACCTGTTCTCTATGGCTGCGAATCATGGCACCTAACTAGGGCCCAATATAGCAGACTTCTGAGTTTTGAGAAAAGGTGTCTCAGAACATTGGCGTGTGTTATTCCAGATTTATTTAATCGGCTTCCAAAAAGTTTTTATGAAGAAAAAAATATTATTAGATTAAAATAAAAACATTAAGACCCTCTTAAAGGGCCCACAGTGATTGTTATGCAACGCTACCTACTTAAAATAAGAATATACTTTTAATGCACGATACAAATTGTGTAATTAAAAAAAAAGAAAAAAAAAAGATTAAAAAAAAGTATTAATATGTAATGTAACCCGCAGACAAGCCCCGGCTTTGCGGGAACAATAAATACATTTATGTATTGTCTATAAAATATGTTTATTTAAATTAAAATTAAGAAAAGAAGAATATTAGATGTGCGATGGTTTAACTTTCTAAGGAACACAGTGGTTAGGTATCGGACGCAGCAACCCTTGGTATCAACTGTCATCCGGCGAAGGCGTTTCGACCATGCTTGCCTATTTTACAAGGCATCAGGTTCTCGGCATCCTGGACATCCACTGTTGACTGGATTTTATCAATCTGAACACTGTGCGACGACTAGATTAAAGCATATATTTTGTATGAAGTCGAGCAAACTTCTTTGTACCGTGGGCGTGGGGTCGATTCGTTTGCATATTTACTTGTACTTCATTTTCACACTCCTTTTCTAAGCTTTTTGTTGTAGTCTGCAACGTGATGTTAAGATAGAAAACTCCATTTGGTTATACAGATGCTGTGTATTTCCAGGGTAATTGTTAGTTTTGACATATTGGTAGATTTGTTGGTAGAGATATTTCTACATGAAGATGGTTGTTGTGCGCTCTCTCGAAGTATTAGTTATAGAGGTGTCGCTCCAGTGGCGATCGGAAGACAAGAGAGCGAGGCTTTGGCCGGAAGCATATCGGAACCCGTCTACCACCATCGCTCGATGTTGCCAGCACACAGAGCGTACATATATGAAATTCCCACACTTTTAATGCGTCTGTTCTAATACGATATGTTTACTTAGGTCGTATTGTGGTGGAAAGTATTATAAACATTGATTTTTGATTCTTTGTTTATACAATTATTATAAGTGTATTAAAAGTTTAGTCCCTCAAATAGCACAGAGCAATATTCCCATGAATCTATTCGATTTCACGAAAGTACAAAAGCACAAGTGTATATTTTTTTACTAATGAACTCGAAAGACTTTGTTTTTAGAATAACCAGCTTACGGTGTTTGAGGCGATTAAAACTAGTTATTTGTTTTGTAATAGTACACATTCGTTTGTGCAGTTTTGCGTTTTTGAATCACCTCGTTCTTACAACCTGTACAATGCTTGTATTCTGCTCTAATAATAATAGAACTTAATGATTTTATTAACACACAAAAGCAATGATTTGAGTTAATTTCAGTATTATTTTTTGTTTTGTATTCCTTCTGTTTTACCGTCAACATTCAAAAGTCATTTTGGATTTAGATAGAAGGGATGTTAATACCCTATTAAAATACTCCAGTCCTGGAAGGCTTCAATCTAAAGGAGGAGAACAAAATGAATTAGTGGTGAATCTCTCTCGAAGGTTATTTACGGCAGCGGTTTCTGGTTGTATTAGATTTCTGGCTGTAGGTATTATTATTTACTATAGTTTGCTTAGAGGGGATTCTAGGGGAAGCATTTCGCTGATAAATATTCATTTCATCAATGCTTTTCAATAAAAATGAATAAGAATTCTTATTTTACGGGTAATTTTTGAGTGGATTTTAAAAGATACTAAACCAGCGCAGCGTTAGAAATTTAGATAGGTGTTTTTAAATGATATTCCGGATTTGTTGACAGTCACAAAGCTTTGATCACATATAATTCAAACTATTTCCTAGGGAAATAGCCGTACCGAATTTCGAAAACAGTTATGAATTGCATGGAAAATAAATAACGGGAAGCTCTCATATTTGTCATTTTTTCAATTATCATGATAATCAAAGGGGACAGCAAAAAAAGGTAATTAAAAAGCATATCAAATTTCAAGGAATCAGCGTGGCAGTTTTCACTGTATCATCTTACTTATTTTTTAAAAAAAACAATTTGCGGCCACATTTTGTGTGCGCTGCTAACTCAATCCTGTTATAAGTATAGAGCAAGCACATGATTTGTTTCCGGCTTTGGTAAGCCTCTTAAGAGCTTTTTTTAAACATTGTATACATCAATTTCGTATTGTAAAATTTACCGACCTAAGCACAAACACAGGAAAAATTATTATGAATTATAAGGAATTTATAATTTCTGACGCAATTGAAAAAAATAATAATATTGTTTCAGCAGGTGTCAAATAATTAAGGAAATAAATTGTATATTTTGAAAGATATTTTATGCCAATTTATTAGGGATTTTATTAGCCTGTTAATTGGCTTAAAAAAAATTAAAAAAGATACACCTACAAGAAAAATGCACCAAACGCTTCAAAATATTAAAATTTTTATTATTATAGTTTCTTTTTATATGGCAAATAAAGCGAGTTTACTAATTCTACTTTTTTACCTTACCCGCTCCCAATGGTGCATAGGGCAACGCATTACCTACACCAATTTAAGTGAATCTTGATCATTGTATGATCGCATGGCAACCCTATGTGCTAACCACTACACCACCGGGAGGATAAAAATAACAAAGACAGAAGTTTAGAATCAACCCATTTGTACCGTACTAAGAAACTATAGGTATAGGTATTTAAATATTCAGATTTCCCAACACATACACCACACTCCACACACATACAACAACACACATACACATGACATAACATAACCACTGTTTGCTCACTTCATGTCTTCAGAAATTTGTCTTGTACATTGTGTTGTCCACGTAATTGGTGTTATGTTGTATATGTTACCTCAAATTGAAAATTCTTAGTTCATTGTGCCAAACATAGCACTGTGTGTATAACATTAAAATATAAATAAATAAATATCAAATGTAGATTGTTAACTAATAAAATTTAGCCACATGGTCCATTATTTCATAGGATCTTAACGCAGCCATTTTGTATTCACACGTAATGTAACTAATAATTCATAATCCTGGGGTTGAACTATGTCAAGTTGTAACAGATAAGTGATCTTAACTAACTAAAACCACTTTGTTCATTAACTCGCAAAACGTCTCGGTAATAATAAATATCAGTGCTCTGAAGCGAAGTGAACACAAAGAAGAGTTTCACGCCGTATTATTTATTCGTATAAAATAATCTTGGACTTTGCTTCAATAGTCGGCCACATTACTTACTCTGCTTTACATTACTACTGCTCATTGATTTATAATACACTTAGATCTGCCTTGCAGAGTAAATTATTTAGAAAAAGTAATGACACGAAGATTCCGCACCTTTAATTCTTACCAATACACTTACACGGGTCGACCTATCAGAGCCCTTTGACTGCTGGCAAGCATCCGCCCACACACCGCAAAAGGTATGGGCTATATATAGGGTTACAGTAACAGTATACAATACTGAATTTTACCATAAATCTAAAATGACTTTTTTTTTCTTGTGGACGGGCTGTTTGCTATTATTTAAGAAGAAAACTTTCTTTGCATAATATTTATTTTAGGCTATGTAAATAAATATAAATAAACACTTACATGTGGAAAGTTACACCATTATTTTTGTTAATTTTATCCATACGGTTTTTACACGGTTTCACTACACAGGAAGGCATTTCGGAATGTTTTCTGAACGTCCGACTCGGCCGGCGGTTAAAGAAATACTGAATACGCGTCTGGCGGAGTTGGAGGTTTTGGCGGAGTTGAAGTGTCATTCATGTTTTGGGTTCAGTTCAAATCTGAGTGTATTAAAAAATGAATGTTACTGCTACTGTAAGGATAGGAAACTCGCCGATAGTGAATCTCCGTGGATTTATATGAACACTGAAGAAGTTAAAATAAATTTATTAAGCAAACAATACTATTTTACATTAATAAAGATAATTAAAGATTGATTTGAAAAACTAAAACGCTAGAACTGAGAGTGGGGCCGACAAGAGAGATGTTAATCAACCAAGCGATGCAAGTGTACAAAGCGTCGTGTTCTGGTGAAAAGCTTCGAGCACCTTCTAGAAGGTGATGAGTCGCTTTTTGATTGGCTGGGTGACGTGGCAAAATAGTTCGGCTAGTTGCCATGTTAACAAGATATTATTATGTAAGCAAGTTCCTAATCTAGTACCTGCTTAGGTGCTTGATTAGGACCTCCACACTACTACTACTTTCCTCATCCACACCTAATGGTGCATAGGGCACTGCATTACAACACCAAGTTAGTGCAGTGTATCTTGATAATTTTTATTACATGAAGGTAAGATGATAATCTTATGCTTCACTGCCAGTCCAAGGTAAATAAATTACATTTCCAAACGCATAAAAGAAGCATTAATTTATTTTTTCACTTGTAAGTTATAACTAGTGTGTTACGTTTCAGAGCCTGTCCAAGATATCATTTATGAAATATTTTTACGTGAAAAACCACATGAAATAAATATTTCATATTGACCTCGTCGAATCGAACTTGCAACTTCATGCATGAAGCCCCAATGCGATAACTGCTTCACTACGAGGCGAACAAAAAGCGATTAACAAACTTCGTAATATTTTTTTTTACCTAAGTCTTTGTTGACAAATACTGAATTTCTCACCCGAATGCCTGAATTTTCCGTATTGCTATTTTGATTTCTGATCTTCTGTGTCATAACATAAAGATCTTCTAATAAATATACTTAATCTATGTGTAAACTCTTCAGTATGCTAACCGTACCGTATTTAGAGCAATGTTCACCACAAAATTTACATTCCATCCGATAATTTCCTCTCCAAACCATCATCTTCCCTTATTTCATATGTTCTAGAAACGTATTAATTCCTACATATACTTCTCTCAATATCTTAATTTACTAATTTAAGGCAGTATAGATCCGTAGAACTAACGTCAACAACATAATTATGTAATATCATAAATTTACTTCATTAGGAGGATGGTAACTGTTCATTTTAATCATGTTGATTGTATTAAGATGTACATTTTTTAAAAAAATAAATAAATAAAATAAAATTTTGAGGACTAATTTCATTTTTTTGTATTCTTTTATTTACATAAAATGGATCCAGGTGTATTTTAATTAAGTGTTAAATTGAAAATGATGGAATGCAATGTGAAAATCATTATGTGTAGGTTGTATAATTTTGTTTATTTCCTCTCCACCCACCTTCTTACTATATTATAAATTACTATGTACTTTGCATTATACTTGTTAGTTCATATTAAAAAGAAAATTCATTGTATCTACTTGATTTGACTATTTTTTGTTACCATTTTATAATCTATTTCTATTCTGTTGAAAAAACCTTTTGGTTGTCTGTAAAGTCGGTTTACGGACAATAATTTTACGTGATAACGTCATAAGAAAACATTGATGAAAAATAACATACTTTTATGAATTGAATTGAATTATTATTACTGAATTATCATTATTTTGTCTAATACAAAGCAGGAGTTAATTGAAAATTACAATTTTTCCTTAAATTATTTTTTTTTTCCACTCGTTAATTCAAATATTTGTTTTCTTAAATTATACAAATTAATTACAAGTAACAGTGTGTCTATTAACAATTTATTTACAACTTATATACATATGATGATATGATATTTAAGATCCTCCAACCTGTGTTTTATTTGTGAAAAATAGGAATTTGGAGTGGAAGAGAGATAGATGCGTCACAAACCGAACGCTTAGGCCGATCGTGCCTCTCTATCGCTTGTTCCGCGCTCTCGCTTGCACACTCGGCTCAGGTGGAACGTGACAATGAGTCATGCTTTTTCGTGTGTGCAGCCGGCGTTCATCGATTTATTAGACAGTATCACACATAAAAAAAGATCAATTAAATTGTTAAATATTAGCACGACAACACACAAATCAATACGCAAAGAAACCTGTCGTGTGTGATAGTTTTAATGTTTTTTAAAATGGCGATGTTAAATTATACTTTTCGAGTATAATTAAAAAACTTAAAAAAACCGACTTTTTTTACGTCTATCAGGATTGAATAAACATCAAGTTGTCATAAGAATTATGATATATTGTTAAGGGATTTTTTTTACGCCCTTAGAGCTTTTACACAACATTCACTAAAGTTGATTACATTAGGTTGCTATTCATGTCGCCAGAGATGGCCTCCATTTGATCTTTCCCATAATATATGCACTTGATTTGTGTTAGAAACTCAATATTGTTAGTCAATTGTTCTTTTTTGCATTCGTAAAATTGGTGTCGTGAATTTTAATTAGCGTTAATTGGCTTCTGTAAATTGATTTATTCGCCAACTCGACAGAGCTCTCTTCGTTATTTAATAAAGTTATCAAGTGGCAAAACAATGCAGTGATTACCTTGGTGTACCAAGACTGCCAAAAAGTCCGAAACCTATCTTCCTGTTAAAATAGTTTACTGATCAGGAACATCTAGAAAAATGGTAATTTTACAATGTAATGCATTATCAATCATTAGTAGTTATTTACATAAAAATGGATCGATGTGTACGATTATATTATAGTTTAATTTGACCTTTATTATTTGGACGCCGAGTACAATGTATCAGGACGATTCGTGTAATATTATCTGGGCACTCAAGATTAATCGGGCGACTAAAAATAAATTGTATTCAATTTTTATGCAATCATTTTTGCACGATTTTTTCGAAGTGATCGTACATATTTAATCACAGTATAATGGAAGCTAATAAAAATTGAAAAGCTGGAATCCCCCCCCCCCCCCCCCCCCCCCCCCCCCCCCTCCAATTTTGTTTCCCCCCCCCCCCCCCCCCCACCTCCCCCCCCCCCCCCCCCCCCCCCCCCCCCCCCTTTGCATTATACTTTGTAAGTTGATACTCTCTCGAAAAATGTTGGTAGTTCGAGATCTCCTTCGAAATTTATTGAAGTCGAAGACTTCAAGGCGGGCAGCTATGTATGGCCAATTTGATACTCTCCTGGGATAGTAGTTCGAATTCCTTCCGAAATTTATACCAAAACTTCACCACATGCCAGTCCGTTTTGTCATCTGTTTTCCCACTCAAATCGCTCATCGAATAATTCGCTCAGCGGAGCAACATATACTCTGGACCTCGCAACATCCGCCTTTCTCGTGAACCTGACCTTCCTCGTTCTCTCCAACCAAAATTTCCCTCATTATACTCGCCATCCTTCTCCAAGCTTCCCTGATTCCAACTTCCTGGAACCCCCTCGACCAAAAGTCGGTGTAAAATGTGCTGTGCCCTCGTTTGTGTGCCCGCACGCGCCAGTTTCTACGTGGTGTTCAGGGTATTCCAGGATACTTCGTTTCGCCCTTCCTGTGGTCCTTCATCCGTCACTTTTCACCGCGCCCTAGTTGAGTCCAGCTCCTAGTAAGTCCTTCCTATATCCGTTCCTCGTTCGGACGAAGTTACCAGAGAGTCCTTCAATTCCCCCCCCCCCCCCCCCCCCCCCCCCCGGGTGCGGATTCAGTTACCATTTTATAATCTATTTTCCTATTCTGTTGAAAAAAAACTTTTGACTGTCCTGTAAAGTCGGTTTACCGGACGAATAATTTTAACGTGATAACGCTTCATAAAGAAAATCTTTGATGAAAAGATAGCATACTTTTATGAATTTAAATTATTATTTAACTGGAATTTTCATTATTTTGTGTGATACAAAGCAGGAGTTAATGTGAAAAATTACAAATTTGTTCCGATAATTAACTTTTTTTTCTTGCACTCGTTAATTCGAAATATTTGTTTACTTAAAATTATAACAAATTTATTACAAGTAAACAATTAGTGCTAATTAACATTTTATTTACAACTTATATTAATCTGATGAAATGATGTTTTAAGTGATCCTCCAACCTTGTGGAGATTTTGTGAAAGATAGAAATTTGTGAGTGGAAGAGAGATAGGATGCGTTCACAAACCGAACGCTTAATGCCGATCCAGTGCCTCTCTATCGCTTAGTTCCAGCGCTCTCGCTTGCACCACTCGGCTCAGGTGGAACGTGGGACAATGAGTCAAGCTTTATCGTGTGTGTCAGCCGGCGCCACCCCCCCCCCCCCCCCCCCCCCCCCCCCCCCCCCCCCCCCCCCCCCCCCCCCCCCCCCCCCCCCCCCCCCCCCCCCCCCCCCCCCCCCCCCCCCCCCCCCCCCCCCCCCCCCCCCCCCCCCCCTTATCGATTTATTAGACAGTATCACACATAAAAAAAGATCAAGTAAATTGTTAAATATTGAGCACGACAACACACATAATCAATTACGCAAAGAAAACCTGTCGTGTGTGTTATAGTTAAATATATGTTTATAAATCCTATGTTAATTTTGATTGCGATATAATATAATAGGTAAATTTAGGAAAAAGTATACCGTTTATTACAGTTCAATGACTTTTTTATGTACGTTATAAAATCTTACTTATGAGTTCGTTTCGCGAGGGTGAACTCGACATGATTTAACAATTAATATACATTGTTTGGCCCTCATGAACCACAATAATTCAATAAAGATTATGGCAGGGGGCAAAAGAAACCGATAAAATTATTTTGACATTCCACTCGGGCTGCCCGGCTGGGGTGAGCTCTTTCAAAGAAAGATTTCTCCCACTTTAGTACTGAAAATACCGGCTAAAGCGAAATAAGAAAATTTTCAGTAAACCAATTTTGCTCGCCGAAGAAAACAAAGAAAAAATATGAAGACATGTTTTGTTTGCAATTATAGACGTTGAATCTCAAATAATACAATTACCCCAAAAAAAAAAACAAAAAAAAATAAAAAAAAAAATGTTACCTCCCTTTTTTTACAAAGTTCTGAAACATGTCGGGAAGAGAATAAAACCCACACACCTGAAGAACCATTGATCTCATTTCTTTTGTTTTGTCTCGGAAGAAAAACAAATTAAATTACTTTAATGTTTTAAAATGTACCTGTTAACAATTTGGGGTAAGATAACAGTATTTTGAAACCCTTAAGGTCTAGATTTTAAAGCGTGTTTAGGCCTACGCTCGTTTAATAAACATAATAATATTATTAAACATACTAATGTTTTTTATGTTTACTGTCTTAGGATTACTTTAATTATTTTATCCTTGTAATTTAATAAGAAATAACTTTTATAATATATTTACTCGTATAAGAGATCCATTAAAACTAACGTATAAATAAAATTAGAATCGATTTTTTTACGAGGTTGTGCACTAAATCATTAACGTTAGATAAATCTAGGTACAAAAACAACCGATGCGATGTCTTTTGGTAATAATTCCAATAATTCCATTCCATTCTATCTTGGAGATAACAGTAAATAGGGGTATAATACTCCTAATACTTTTTCACCCCTGTATCAATCTTACTAAAGCTCTTTTTACCAAGTGTACCCTAATTCAATAGAGAAACAGTCAATACCAATGAAGCGAACATTGAAAATTGTAGTCGCTTAAGAGCAAAGTCTGCCTCGTGTTTATACCATAACTTTTTTAGTAGTATATCATGTATAATATATACTTTGGGATACCATACATGAGGTCGCAAGCTCGATTCGTTCGATTTCATATGAAATATTTCTTTGATTGCGGCTTTTAACATAAAAATATTTCTTCCGTGATACTTTGGACTAGCTCAGGAACGCAAATCTGATCATTTAGCCTTCATGTAAAGTGATTATAATTGTTATAATAAACATACCAATACTATCAAGGTAAGTAGTTATACCTAGAACAACACCAACACACCTACGGTAACAAATGTGAAAGAAGAAGAAAAGAATATTCAACGTAAGCTGAAATAAATTAGAGTAATATCAAGTTAGTTTTTATTTTAATAAAAAAAAAAAGTGAAAAAAAAAAAATATCATATGATATTGCAAATTATATGGTTGGGAAATATTTTCAGTCTTAAAGTCTGCACATCACAAAAAATCGATTAAAAAATGCGTTGGTATTCCTATCAATGTCTTAAGATTTACAACCTTTTGGGTGTGTTTAATGTAAAAATTATGAAGTACTAAATAAATATCTGGGTTTATCCCAAGACGAGAGTAGGTATATATTTCATCTCTGTAGGGATATAAAAAATAAGTCTTAAGATTTCTTGGAAATCAAATTACTGGTGAAAAGTCCTAAAAAAACAAGGAATTCTACGGGAATATTCTTTTACCTGTATATCGTAGGTATTCGGATTCGAACAATATTCCTAACACTTACGGATGTAGATTTGTGTGTACAATCTTGCCGTGAAATAGATTGACTGATTGATATGAAACAGAAAAATACACATCTCCTAGTTTGACTGCGCTCCCAGTACTGTCGATATCGGGGTACCAGGGATACATGCAGCCGAGGAGGTAAACAACATAGTGTGTTGATGTTTCGTACCGTAAATAGTAAGCTACATGGACTTTATTGACAGCATAAACTGTTAGATTTACTGAGCAGTTGCAGCTTATTGCAGAAGTCTGGGTTAATAAAACTAAAAAAACTCTATACAATTCGATAAGTTGTTTCCTCTTATTAAAGAGATAAGTTACTTTTACAGCAACTCGATAGTTTTTAAAAATTGCGTGGATAGCTCATGTTTAAATATGAATTTAGAAAGTGTTGGAATAATTTTTAGACATACGAGTACGTATTTTAACCTAACATAGCGATACATCAATCAATAATTGTTTTTTTAAATTATCTTTTAACCCGGTTGATTGTACTTAAGATTTGTTAGATTAAAAAAACCTGTAACACGTCAAACAATCGGGTGTTTAAATAACATAATGTATTATATTTATAACGGCATATAGCGTTATTATATTATGGTTCTTGTGACCACTTTTACTGGAAGCTGGTAGATCCCAATCAATCACAGCACTGTGTTCAAAGCGTCACAACAGAATTTAGTCAAAATTTTGTGTTGGAACGTTTTTTAGACTTTTTCCTGACTATCTGATTTAAATTTGTCACTGAAGGAGGTGACATATTGCTATTTTAATGTTTTATATTGCTAGAAGCCGGGCATGTGAAATTAAATGATAACCAACCGTCTCTAAGTAGTAGTATTAACTCAAGTCTACCATGTTTAACATGTAAATACAATGTGCATTCGTTATTTCAACGTCTGCAAAACGTTCGCATTAGCATACGAAGTAAAGGTGTAAGAAATGACTAAGTCGTAGGATTATAAGTATTTCATGGAATTCGTGGTATTGTTGTTAATATGTGATAACTTATAACTGCTTTGTGATTCAAATTATGTTTACAATAGTATGTAATTAAGAATACTCTATTACACCATGGTATAATTATTATTTTTTTCATTCACTAGATGACACAACAGCCTATCATTATTTAGTCGTTGTAAGAAAATCAATAAAAGTTCTGAGAATTAGAACTAAAGAAAGCTTCAAGTACACTTTTATGCGCAAATAAAAAAGTTCAAACAGCCGTTAAGAAGACTTAAAAGTTACCAATCTACGATGAAAACTAATTAAAATTTAACACCGGAAGATCAGCAGTTTTATGGTAAACAATTTAAGGGTTGAACAAAATATCATCTCGGACCTATCTTCGTCTCAAACCTTCTTCATTTAAAGTTTTGCCTACCCAATTTTACATAAGGAGTTGTATTTATTTCGCCAACCAAGTCAGTTTACTATAAACCTAACAAATTTCAATACCTCGGCTAAAGTTTGGGAACTTCCGGTATACCTACTCCTTAATTAAAATTGTCCATAACGTCGAAGGAGAAGCTACCAGTTTTTAATTAAATCTAAGAGTGTATTTAAATACTGTAAATTTGTACATTAGATTGTTTGACAAATTTATTGTTTTCAAAGGCAAAAGAATTTCGGAAAAATTGGATTTTTATAATAGGCGTTTGATACTTAAAAATGATTTTTCACTCAAAGAAAAGTTGCCATGAAAATGTTAAATAAAGAGTTTTATAGTATAAAAAAGGGCTGAGGAATTACTGAAATGATTCCGATTTCCCCTCCCCCATCAAATATTTTATAGACTCAGACTTCAATTGACTCAAAAAAGTTACCTTGGCATTTTTCCTAATTACAATATCTAAATTTACTTTTAAATAGAGAATAAAAGACGATGTAAACACGCATCTGGTCGATATCTTATATGTGTGAAAAAATCATTGCTCTAGTGTTAAATTTCATGGAGAAAATCGAGGAATACGTTTGTATGGGAAGCAGCCGTGAGTCACATGGTGGAATAGGCTCTTAAAATGACGTTGAATTAAATGTTATGTATATTTTGTGCACTGTTAGTATTGATGGTCTATTTCTTTGAGACAATAAAAAAAAAACAAATATCTGATAGTGGTATTATATTCCCCTTAATTGTACTTTACATGTAATTCAAATGAAAAATGCTTATTTACCGCCTTCGAAGTTGATGTAAGCACATAACTTATTACTCAAAACTCTATTATTTGTCATAAGTTTTACAAGCCTAATCACAGTCTCCCAAAATAAGCATTATGAGATGTCTCTGTATAGAAACAAGCCAATGGTATGCATATATTGCATATTCACATCAGAAAACAAAATGGGCTATCTACGAGTAGGTACTTCTTTATAACCATACTACCCATATCTCAAAAAGAAGAAATGTTATTATCCATGACATGATGCCATTGAGTTGTGCCGCCCTTTGTATCCTACAGTCCTCGGCCGTTATTATCTCGACCCATTAGATATTATCGCCAACATATTCCACAATTCTGCGGAGACCCTATTTGGCCCAACCCTAGCCCTTCTATAGGCCTAATTATATCCTAGGTAGGTACATATTTTGTGTATCTCTTCAGTAAGATTAACAGGATATACTATGATTGAATAAGCCGTTTTCGTTTTGTAGTGATTTGGTTTTGGTAAAAAAAATGTTTAATGAAAATACTTGGCATTCGGCGGTTATTTTCATATGATGTTATCATTATCTCCTAGAAATATTTTGAATTTTTGTGTTTTAGAAGATTTATTTAAATTTTATTCTGGCTAGTTGGTTTTTCGTTGAATCACGGTTTTGAAGATATTTAATTACCAACTGTTAAATCGGCATTCACTTTGTAACACTTCCTAAAAATATATTTTTGTTAGTTTTATTGTATATTTTTATAAAACAAACGCAAGTATTATAATAAAGTTTTCAAATGTAATAATAATTAACTTCACTGATCTTAATTGATAGCATCGTGAAAAAAATAATTAATAATCCTAGAACTTAAACAACATGTAATTTTTTTTTAAATTTATTTAACTTTAAAAACTTCATGTACAATTACATAGCAAGAGTACAAGAGCGGGCTTATTGCTTTTAAGCAATATCTTCCAAACAACATAAAATCACAATCATCATCATGTATCATGCGTGATACATTGGACTGGTACTGAAGCATAACACTGATTATCCTACCTTTATGTAATAAAAATGATCAAGATACATTGAACTTGGTGCAGTGCCATGCAGTGCCTTATGCTCCATGCCCCATTAGGTGCGGATAAGGGGAAGTAGTAGTAATAGCAGAACATACAGAATTTTCACTCAGATTTTATTCTCGTTTTACGACTATTTAAATAACACCGTTCATGTTAATATTGTATGCAGAATTTTATTTTAAAAAATACACTAGCCTAAAGAAAAAAAGGACTGCGTTCGCATAAGTATGTTTTATTCACCCTTAAAAAATAGCTTAAAAGATTAGTCAGCTAAAATGGCATAATAAAACAATTATTGCTTAGTGATAAATTAAGCACCCTTCTTCTGACAATGGATGTCGAAGCCTTAAACCCTTCAGCAGAAGTACATTAAGATGGCCTATCAGGTCCTAACGAAGAAGGAGCGATCGCTGAATATAAAAGAACGTGATCAGACTTCTAGAACATTCCCCTACGTGACGTAGGAACTTCAAATTTGTATTTCGACTGCAGCACACGGTGAAAAATTGAGATATTAAAAAATGACGTACAGCAAGCTTAACGGATTTCTTTCATAAGTTGGTAACTGACATTATTTTTTTAAATATTTTAGTGTTTGAAGTTCACAACAATCCGAGCATTTAATTCGTTTTCTATTGTAAAAAGGTTTTCATGTTCGACGTCTCACACGGTACTCGCTCGCACAACGCGGATGTAAACTAGAAATTATATGGGTGAACTTTCGGAAAGTTGAAAGATTTTCAATAAAGATCTCATTTTTATAAAAATTTTAAGTTACCAACTTCTGCCACGCAAGAGGGGTCTCTTGCGTGTATTGGTGTTTTTTTATGTACCTATACTCGAATAACTGAACATTGGTGTTTTTGACGAGTTTTGGAAAATCGTTGTTTTATTAACGGGACGAAATAATGTATGCGTAGCTTTGATTGATTTTAAAATGCGGTGAAATCTACAAACGTAAAACGATTTAAAATTTAAATAACACTTGATTACAATTTAATAATTATAACTAAGTGATCCTTGCGACATTTCCCCAAATACTCTATTACTTATAAATGTATACATGTATAATAATAACAATGAATATGTACTTAGATCGATTTATAGTATCTTAAAAATTTACAATTGCTTGAATTATTTTTAGACATATTTTGGATTGCTTATGCATACACTACAACATATCATCAAATAATCATTTTGACAAATTAATTGAAAACTATTGTCTTCCAAATCATAGCTAAAAAAGTACATCAAAAACCTAATTTACATATAAAGGCTAATTTAATACAATTTTTTACAAACTTTAGTCAAAACAATGGAACAGAAATAAATACATTTTATTATTTATGTAAATCGTGACCGACTAACGTTTCATTTTGTTCAACGAACTCACAATTAAACGGTAAATTAGTTACACATAAAATTAAGGTAGGTACCCAACAACGCCCCATTAATTATTTACTTCAAAATTTAAAATAATGAAATACTCAATATTCAGTTCAAAGAAAAATAAATTTAAACGCGTCTAGAAAACTATTATAAAAATATTTTTAAAATTGTTTTAACTATTATGCGCTTCGCTACATATATTTTTGGTCATTTCTTAATTGTGGCGCTAGCTTGTTTATACAAGATTATATTTATGGTCATTCTTTAACTTTGTGTGGATTGAAATTTTATAAAGAAAAAAATATTTATTTCAACATATGTTAAAACTTTATAAATATGGTTTAAATCAGCGTCTAAAATATTAAACAATTAACACAAATAAATATTGTTTATATTATGGCTACTAGCTAAATATTGAAAAGAACCTTTATTTCCTAGTCAACGTATTTCGTGTCAATTAAAAAAATTTTTCGTAGTCAAGAAAGTTATACAAACTTTTTTGATCTAGTAATAGACAAACCCGTTAATAAAATTAAATGTTTGTATATTTACCAAAATCGTGTATAGTGTTTTTCATAACATTAAAAACCATAAATAATCCAAACGAATATTAATGAATAGGTTTGTTATATTTTGGCTAACAAGTAGAGCTAGTTCAATACAGTTTTAATAACAATTGAAAATTTGGGTTATTATGAGATACGTGCCAATACCTATACGCAGTACAATGGTGTACTACATTTGATTCTTCTCAAAGGATAATGGTTTAAGCCCTTGATTTCACCCCAAATAATTACCGGGAATTAACGAGATAATATACCCGTAATAAGTATTTTTCCATTCCATATAAGTTTGAGAAGGTTATATCCGAGACATAATGTGATACCAACAGGGAGATAAATTAATTCATCATTGGAAATTATCTTAGAGCTTTGAGCGGCACGCTGCTGGGGCTTATAAAAATGATTAAATTAGATGAGATTAAAATAGGGACTTGTGCGGTGGAACGCTTAAAAGGGATTCAAACGATTCTACTCTATTAGTAGGATACAAGATGCCAGGACAAAATATGTTAAAGGAGTTTATAGTATCAAAGCCAGAATTCGTAGGTTGAGGAGAAATATTTTCACAATGAGCAATTCCATAGTTTTCTAAAGTTTTTTTTCTATTAGCGTACTATTTAACTAAGCCATTTTTAAAGTTTTTTTTGTTTATATAGATACGATTTTTAAGGTTCCGTATATCAAATCCACGCCAAATGACTGTACATAGTCCGTCATTTTACAGTAGTAGTCTTAACACCCTTATAAAATTAAAATAATGTTTCTATTGGGTTTACGTCGTTTTGGAATGCCTTTACTATCAACAAAGTACGAGTATGCTAAAATTTCAACAAATTGTTTTTCTTTTCTTATAGAAGTCGACACTAAACGTTGGTGCATCTTCGTCAGGGTCCATATAAGATGCCAAGTCTGAATGATAAATTGGAAATACAGCCTATTTAATGAAGGTAAGTTTTTAAACAATACTTTTTAGCGTAAGTAATGAATGGTCTTTTTGTTTCTTCATCAGTTGCAGTTTGCTATTTTTAAGTTACGTTAATAAATCAAATTCACGTTCTCGGCGTCCTGGATGTCTACTGTTGACAATCTGTCTGCAGTTTGCGTAAGAAATACAGGACGTGGACTTGACTTGGGAGGATGCACGTGAACTAGCCGCCGGCGCCGATCGCTTGGCTTGGAGGTATTTTGTGGAATCCATATGTTCCACATAGGGAGCGGGTATAGGATGATGATGAGTAATAAAATAATCGAATTAAACATGATTTATCTCATTTATAGACAAAACTAAAAATTAATTATTATTACTTGATTATGGAGCTTCTAGTGTCTCTCTACCACTAGATTTGATACAATCTATAAGTAATATTGAATTTTCATCATCATCATCATCATTTCAGCCCGTGAAAGTCCATTGCTGCACATAGGCCTCTCCCTGCCGCCTCCCACTCCTCCCGATCCTGCGCCGTCCCTATCCACCGTCTTCTAGCTAACTTCTTGAAATCGTCCACCCATCTACCCACACTAGAACGCGTTTCATCCATCTGGCTGGCATCGTCCGTCATTCTGACTCTATGACCGGCCCATTTCCATTTCAACCAAGCAAATTACTCTACCACATCGCAGACCTTTATCTGGCGTGGCACAAAGGTCCCAATTCAAATATTAGCTGGACAAAAATATTTTCTTCTAAATAAACTGATAACCATTAATTTTTATCAATGGTATGGTTAGTTTATAATCTATACCATGAATTAAAACTATTTTGAATATCAGAAAATGAAATAAAATGGAAAAATTAGATTTTTAATAAGGAAAATGCCGGATGCACCATAGGAGGAGGGATGGTGAATGCCGTCTCATACGCCGATGACATGGTGGTGATGGCGCCGTCGATTGCTGGGCTACGTAAACTAATTCCCGGAAGTGTGAATGTTTTGCAGAAGAAAAAGGGTTAGAATACAATGCCAAAAAATGTGAGCTGGTTGTGTTCAAACCCCAGAAATATAAATTAAAAGTACCGCCAGTATTCATAAAAGGTCAGGAAATTAAACGGGTAAGCAGCTTTAAATATTTGGGACATGTTCTACAAGAACATGGTGGCGATGACGAGGATATAAAGCGCCAGTATCGTGCTCATTGCACACGATCGAATATGTTAGCGCGCCGCTTTGCTCACTGCTCTGAGCAGGTAAAACAGCGATTATTCCCAAGTACTGTGTACGCAGCAATATGGCAGTGAGCTATGGTATAATTATACACTGGGTGACGCGAGGCACATGAAGGTATGCTACAACAATGGGTATAGAGCCCTGATGAAATTACCCCGTCACTGTAGCGCGAGTGGTATTTGCTACAGCACGCATACCACACTGGGATGGGCTACTGAGAACACCGAGTTGCAGGCTTTCGGGAGAGGCTGATGAAAAGCTCCAACCTCATCATCAAACAGCTTGTGCAACACAGATGGGAATTGGACATGTGGCGGCATTGGAGTGTAATGTTGTGTGTCCAAACACCTTAATTTAAAATTACAACTCTTATTTTTAGCTTTATTATTTTTTTATTATTGTGATTAATGATTGTATTCTACCTATTTATTTTTATTCTACCTATTCTACCTTCTATTTATTCTACCTTATTTTTTATTGTGATTAATGATTGTATTCTACCTATTTATTTTTATTCTACCTATTCTACCTTCTATTTATTCTACCTTATTTTTAGCTTTATTATTTTTTTATTGTGATTAATGATTGTATTCTACCTATGCTATGGCTAACTAAGTATTGCACTAACTGCTTAGTTATGCTGGAATAAACACGTTTATTATTATTATTATTATTATTTATTTATAATAGCGTAAATAAAAAGCTAAGTCGTGTATTTTTTTGTTTTACCGAAATAATATAGGTTTAGGCAACCTGTAATTTAGGACAACGAAGTAAAATTGAAAACAATATTATTATGTGTATTTATTTACGCCCAAAAGGCATTTTTATAATATATTATAGACATTTCCAAAACAAAGATAAAAAAAAGCTATAAATTAATTTTAGATAAAACTTTAAAAGATAATTCTATAAGCTATGCGAATAGGTAAAATCATAAGGGTGGAGTAAAGATAAAATTATTTTAAACATCACTATTTCTAATAGAAAAAGTAAAACATGAATTGATAAAACTACGAGCAATGCACATAAATAATCGTGAAGGTTTAACAAAATATTTGAAAATATGTTGTACTTTGTTTTATAAGTATAAATTGTAAGCATGAAAAGATAAAGAAAGCTTATAACAAATAAACATGATAAAAATTATAAAGATTAAACACATAATTATAATTAATTGTTCCCAATCGTATGCAAAATATGCTGACATTTTGTCAACTTGTTATTAACAATTATCGCCAATGCCTTGTCTGGGGTATACCCTACTAATTTTGATTTAAGTGAGTCTCCAATGCTTTTTTTACCCTTAAAGCTGTTCTTGGAGTTATTGACGTCCTTTCTTTTAAAACGCGTTGAGCAGTTCTTTCTCTAGATTTGTATAAACTAACACAAGCAGCCTGACACAATTCTTCGTTGCTCGATGTAGCAGTCAAAGTAATAATTTTCCTTCTTTTACTTCTTTAACTCTCTCCAAATAGTTTTTTGGGTGACCACGGGGCTTTTCGTCTGTAATGTCTTCAAGAACTTTTTCAGTAGCATCAAAACGCAAACCCATATTTAACCACTTTTCATTGCAATTAAGTAATTTATTTAACTGTGTGCGACTTTTCTTCCAACGATTTTCAAGTTGCATCACAAAACTTACAACAACTAAACAATTTTTTTGAAGTATCTATAAAGCCAGGAAATAACGTTTTTATTTAATTCTTAAGCACAGGTAACAACTTTTTAAACGAAAAATGGTCTTTTCGGTGGATAATCCATATTGCAAAAAGTGAACGCCTAGAAATTGCTCGTGAGGAACCTGAAAGAAAAAAATTATATCTTCAAAAGTGCACCCAAGTGGCAGGTTTTTTTTTCTTTGATAGTAACACAAATAATTAAGCTATGTTTTAAAAAAGTTACAAAACTTAGTTCTGTTTACCTTTTTTTTCCCGAACCTTCGAAAGTTTTTATTTAATAAAAAAAATATTGAGAAAATTTGCTTTGTATAAAAAACAATTAAATCACGTATGAATAATAACAATAAAAAAAAAATAAAAAATGTACTTATTAAGATCATACCTTGAGTTGTTGAATCCATTAAAAAAATAATTCAAAATAATTAGTGGGCGAAAACTACGTGTGTCTAATTACGCTGCACAAATTATACTCAATCGCATACGGCATCGTTGCTCTACAGAAGTGTTGAGTTTACGACGTTGCCAAATCTGATAGGATTTTTCATTTTTTTTTTGGTATGCAGTTTTGTTAGTTGATTATCTGTTTATCAATTATTATGGTAACCAATTATATTCGCGCTCTGTCAAAACCAGCTTTTTTTAGCCAGCTAATACTTGAATTGGGACCTTTGTGCGTGGGGTCCAATCGCTCCTTTTTTTTTTTCTCTTAATGTTATTCCAAGCTTAATTCTCTCCATGCTCCTCTGTGCAACTTGCAACTTATGGGAGGATCGCTTAGTCAGAGACATTGTTTCCGCGCCATAAGTTATGACGGGTAGAATGCATTGGTTAAATACTCGAGTCTTGTGTGAGTTGGAGATGGAGCTTCGAAATGTGGAATTAAGCCACCCAAGATAAATTTATCCTCCTATCCACTTCGCTGGTCTGATTGTCTCTGCCGATGGTGATTTTGTGACCAAGATAAACATAGTTTTCGACTTTTTCTACAGGTAGAATTTTTCCATCGGAGCTGACGTTTGAATAGAATTTTGGTTCACATAAATACCACCATTATGTCTAAGTCCATCACGTTCTAACAGAAACCAAGTAAAAAAATATTAAAGACAGTTTTTAACATCAAGTTAGCACTCAAATTTATTAAAATTGCTCTCACGACCGAAATTGCTTACATACCGCGATCCTCGAATTAATTTTCTTCATAAATAATAATCCTTTTCCCATTGTATTATCTTTTCCTCTTGATGTTCCATCTTAGCAGAGATAAAATCAAATTAACTTCCTCTGTTCGTGTAATCATATCCTCGGTATGTAAATTTCCTCATCCCTCACCAAGGTTCTGTAGACGTAGGTAACTAACTGCCTTTCAAAATTGCCTTCAGGAACCATATTATTATCAAAGTATTCAGTTTGTAGCCATTCTACGCCTTTTTGCTTAAAGTGCATGGTATCGTGATAAATAATAGCTTGAGATTATTTATATTTGACGGGCAATGGGGTCACCGGTTTCGGTAAAATATCGCATTAATGACGCGCATTTGATGTATTTACTATTTAGAAATAGCCCAAAAATTAAAATTTTTGAGTTCATCATATGAAAGCAAATAGATACTCGTGCATACTTATGACTTTTTTTCTGGAAATAACGCTTTTTAAAAACTTCTGCTACTAAACATAAACATTCTATAATAAATAGAAAATTAATGCTGAATTGGAATTTTCATTATTAGTATACAGGGAAGTTAATTTAGTTTTGACTTTATGTGTTAATTTGCTTCATGAATTATGAAACAGTAAATGTATCCACTTTGTGCTTTGCGACAAAATTGCATACCATATGTGGAATATGCATTTCCCTAGAGAAAGGGGTCTTAACTTGCGGTTTTCGGTCTGCAAAAAGATCTTAGAATTGATGTGTTCAACAGACAATATGCACATAATTTTTTTCACATGGCTAGATGATTAATGGCAACATTTTACATTTATCTTATGCTTACTTACACTAAAACAAGAAATACCTATATACCGTGAGTGATTTCAGTGGAAAGAAACGCCCTCAAAAAAGACGTTTTTCATATTTTTGTTTGATATGCGTGCATGAGAAGATGTATGAATGTGGAGAAAGGAAAAGAGAAGTATGCCAGGACAGAGTGGTGTGGCGTCCTATCCTCTCTGCCTACTTCTTCGGCGAAATGGCGTGATGGTTGGATAGTTGGATATTTTATTAAATTTCACATTTTTCTTCTTATAACATCGTCGTTCCTAGACTCCATGAAGCAACTTTGTACGCGGAGATTTAGAACGTAATTTATTTCGTTATTTAGATGAAAATGTATATTTTCATAATACGTTGTTCACTTACCTTAAATAAACAAAATACGTATTACGTAATAACAATTTTTAAGAAAATAAAGAAGAAATTACATTTCAAGTTTCTTCCTAGAAAATTTCTGTTCATGGAGTTCCGAGTTTTACAGTCTAGGCAGACATGTCATCTCCCCGTCCACTAATTTTTTTTTTGAAAAGGAGAATATATGCAGCCATGGCTAGGTGTATCAGGCACCCCCTATAAACCCTCAGAATAAAAAAAAATATAATTTAGGGGTGCCTAATGCGTGTGGCCAGGGCTGTATATCTGAATTATAAATTAGTTCAATATTATTTAGTGCAAGCATGATTGGATGGCAGACCTGTTATTGTTAATGATAAGTTTTATTATTATTTTATGTATTACCTGTACATCTGTTTGTTTAAATAAAATAAGTCAAATTTAAACGAAGTTACCCAGCATACTACATAAAATTTCTAACTCCTGCAGTTGACAGACCATAAAGTAGATACATGTTTCAAGTTGTATTATTTTCTGTTCTGTATATTGGCTCACTGACTGAAAAACTAGGAAACACATTGTATGTGTTTACATAATGTTGCGTTTACGTGAAATATACTCTCATATATATTTGTCCGCCATGTATGTAACAATGTAACCACATCAAATAATTGGTGTTCAAAAATTCACCCTGTGAACGTATAAGTCTATGAATCTACGAGTATTTCTCCAAGTTTTATATTTTTCTTTGTTAAAAAACGAAATCTTACTTAAATTCTTAATTTTTTTTATTGAATGTGAAAAACATCTCTTAACCAACTAACTAACTAACCATCACGCCATTTCTCGGTAGAGGTAGGCAGATAGGATAGAACGCCATACCACTCTGTCCTGACAGACTTCCTTTGCTTCCTCTACATTCATACATCTTCTCATGCACATACGCCGATTATTCAGACTTTTCACATGTCCACTTTCAAGTACTTGTCGTACTTTGTGATGCCATGTCTTTCTCGGCCTTCCTCGGCTTCTACATTCAGGCACACTTGCATTTAAACTTCTTTTAGCCGTAAAATATCTCTTAAATATCTATTAATTTGTAGTTGACGAATTTAGAGTAATCGAACCTCGTGCATGGTAACCTAATGTATAAACTACCGCAACAACTATTGCTACTTTTTCTTATCCATACCTAATGTTTTGGAACTGCTTTGGAACTTGAAAACTAAAAAGAACACCCACAAAATATTCAATACCATACCGTGAAAAAGAAACATCTTCTTAAGTGTTTTAAAATCCATCGTCAATCTGTTTATGCTGCTTATTTGGAGCATATGGATACCACAAACTGCCTCCTAACTAAGCGGTCGGCCGCCAGTAAAATATTGATTTTTTTACAATTATTATCACTTTATATACTACTACTACTTTCCCTTATCCGCAACCAATGGTGCATAGGGCACTGCATTGGTACACCAAGTGCAGTGAATATTGATCATTTGATTAAATAAAGGCAAGATGATCAGTCCTACGCTTCAGTACCAGTCCAAGGTTTCACACATGAAATACTAATATAAAAATCTCATGTAAATAAATATTTCACGTTAACCCCCTACGGGAATCGAACGAGCGACCTCAGGCACGGTAGCTAAATGCGCTACCACTATGCTACGAGGAGGACAAAAGAGGTTCCATGTACACCATTATAGTATTGTAAAGTAGGTTGATAATGTTGTCTTGGTTTCGTTTATTTCGAATTTGAATAAAAAATACTCGTTAATTACAACATACATTAATTGAAAATGGTGTAAAGTTACCGAGAATTCATAGTACTCCTATTAAAAGGCCAAAAACAAAATCATCCATCATGAAATAAATCAAGTTAGCATGTTAATTTTTAAGGTACCTACAATTGGATATAATATTAACATGATGTATTAAAAAATATTTTTCAAATTGTTAAACAAGCACAAGGTAATATTTCATTATAAAAGTAATTTGGTTAAATTAACACATTTAATAACAAATAAAAAAATTCCCTATGAGAATTCCATAGACCTATTTTTATTAATTTGGGGTGTAAAATATTCAGAAAAAGCCTCCGGAAAATATATTAGAAAATTTAAAAGGTTGTAACTACGGTAAAAATTTATAGAATATATTATATTCTTTGTTTTGATTATTTCATCAACAGCCTTTGTCATATTTCCTGATAGACAGTGAGCAGAGACAACCCTCTCCTATTTACTTAATAAGGGTATGATTTCAGGAAATAAATCTTTCTTAATCGTTTAGCAGGAAATTACATAAGATGGAAATATTACGTAATGTATTTTATATTTATTATAATACATTATCTCTATATTTATAAGATTATCTCGACGGAAAAAAATACTTTCGTTTTTCCGCCAAAAGTACGTTGTGCTTCATGTACCTATTTAAGAGGAAATTATTATTGTTTAAGTTTGATAATTGAATGTAATATTTTATTATTGATGTTTGTATTTGTTTTTATCTCTAGACGTTATATCTTATATCTCTAGACGTTATATTTTATATCTCTAGACGTTATATTTTGTTTTCTTTGTTTGAGAACTCAGTATAAGTTATTCGAAATCGAAGCCAAGTAACGGGTTTTCAAGCTTTTGACACCTTTCACAGACAACAACTAACGCATGAATGATTATTTAAGCAATTTGGCATCTCAACAGAGACGAGAAGTTTGGAAGGGATTATGGATAATTAGGCGTTTACAGGCTTATGACCTGTCATTGGCTGGGTTAAGTGGCCACTTGATGTATTACAACATTCCCATTTCACCTAGTATTTGATATCCTAATTATCCATAATCCCTTCCAAACTTCTCGTCTCTGTTGAGATGTCAAATTGTAATTATTAGCCCGTAATGGGTGAAATCCAGTTTTTGTCTACAAGTATTTGGACACACTCCAAATGTTGTTTATATTATTTAAGCATTTAATAGATCAATATTTACTTATTTATCTTTAAGATCCGAAGGAAAATCGTATGTTCGGCTAGAACAATTATTCCCAACAAAGACCTGGCTTTTTACGACATTTCATTTAATCGAGTACAATATTTTGAATTTTCCTTAATTTTCACTTCTATGCACGGATTTAGAAATTGACCTAAGCGCCTCGTGTATGTAGGTACTACGTTACATAAATACATGGCTGTATAATAATATTGATCGGAAATGCTACCGAACTTCCTTTGCAAAGTTAACGTTAAACCGGAGATGAACTCGAGCTTTATTGGAAATCCAACGTTTCCCGGGGTCTTTTGTCGTAATAAAGTATGGAAAGGAAAACTACTTGGGCCGCTCGATGCTGTATTAATCATTTATGTAACAAGCTTCATCTTTTATTTTCAGCCCCCTCTCTGTTTATACACTCCTGGTACTCCTTCCGTTCGATTGTTGTAGAATTCGACAAATTTGAAAGTAAAATAAATTAAAGGCTATTGTATCCTTGTAAAGTATAAAAATAAAATCCCTTTAACCTTTCTTTCTCTAAACATTATCGTTTCTCTTGTAGACTGGTACTGAAATTAATATACTCGTTGTGGCTTATAGTATAATACCTGGTAATATGAAGCAGGGATCTAAAATCATAATTATTATTTATCACAAGCGTGTATCAAAAGTAACATCGGCTCTGTAGGTAAAACATCGCTTCTTTATTTTTTGTATGAAACTTTATAATGTTAATCTTATTGATATTTTCAAATAGGTATGTATTTAAATATAACCTATTTTGTGTAATTTATCATGCATACCATAATAATAAAATATTAGACAGTCTTTGTTGTGTAGTGTAGCAGTTGTTTAGTCATAATGCACCTTTTTAGTAATATTATTATCAACACACATTTGTATTTAAGTTTCTCAGACGAAGACAGTTGATAAGTTTTATTTTTAGGGTATTTAAATATTATTCCATCTAATGATATTTTTCATAGCTTCTAAACGCACTGCCATAATAAGTTTTTACACATTAAAACCAAAACCACTAAATCCAATTTCACTGGCGTGTTTTTCTTGGCGCCTTAATATTTACACAACTTAACGACCATTTGAGATAAAAATGCTTCCCGGGAAATTGGTTTCAGATTAAAAACGAGTAGAAAGCATTTTTACTTGTATTTTCAAAGATAACTTAGAAGCCTGTTAAGTCCAAGAGTTTATTTTCGAGTTTAAATCTAAAACTATGGTATATTTTCTTGAACTTTTATAATAATCGTAATATACATTTATACCTGCCTATTTATTTGAAAATCTTAGGTAAACTAACTGATCAAAGATGATTTATACAATACAAACAAATAATACAGCAAAAACACAGATCAACAATAAAACCATTACTAGAATAAGAAATATTACTGCATTTGAACGTTCATCGATCGGTCAGCCCTACGCAAACTTTATTCGGCAGTCGATTTCGTGGATAATAAATAGTTTAACTGTTAGTTTACGGCCAAACTTACGCTGTGCAAGCGAAGGGAGTTGGGAACAATAAATTGGCTGTGGGAAATTCGTCATGTGAGTTTCCCAGTAATCGTATCCTACATTTTGATGTTCCCGAAAAAGGGATCCTTTAATTTAAGTTGAGGAAGGTGAGCGTGCTTTTTTACAATTCAAGGCATTTCTTTGTTTTACGTAATGAAAAATTCCTGATTTGCATATTTCAGTACCTAACTGATGAAGTAGATAATTCCACCATATTTTTAACGTCATATAGCTTCAACCTTTCCTAAATTATGTTAAAATAGTATTGTTTTATAGTGTCAAAATAAAGTTTATTACGTGTGTTTTGCAGCCCTAGTAAGGAACCGGATACGGGATACGTTACAAGTTCCGGGTTCGATTTTTTTGTTGTTGTTTGAAGACAGGGTATTCTGTAACATTATTCTCTCTTTAATTGTGCCTTCTCGTTTGTTGCGACCATTAAAAACCAAATCAGTATAGTCATGGTAAATCAGTTTAAAATTAATTATCAAGTCATACTGAAATATCGTAGGGAAGCACCATCATTTCTACGCCTACGTCTGCATCTGTCTATGAGATTGGACTCGTATGAAACATTGTTAGTGGAACCGCAAATTTGTCGTCCACAGATGAAATTTTCCTTTTTTTTCTAATTTGGAAAATGATCGTTTTTCTTTAAATTTCTATGAGCAGGAATTTTTTAAATCAATTTTACTTTTTATTTTCGCATTACAGCCCTGAAATATGACTTTAATGCATAACGTAAATGAAACACAGTTACGTGGTATTAGTGTATACTACATACCTACACGCTATATGCAGTATACACTATATATACCCTTATGTAAGTGTGGTCGTGAGTGTGTTTGTGTAGGTTACCAGGGGCGCTGCAGGATAAAGACCGCCCAACAGAGGCTGCTTGTTCCAGTGAGGATTATGTAAAGTTGGCGTTAATATTCCACAAAATACGAGCGGAGCGTACGTTACATGTGCCCCTTGAATATTTCACTCCGACTCTGCAGAATTATGGCTTTGTGGAATTATGGACGATTGACGATGTTCCACAATGGGAACGAGGACGCCTTTGAGATTTATGGAGAAATTTCGAAATAACAATAATCAGAATATATTTGAAATACTAACCAATCATTGAGGTCCTTTTCTAATAATAGTTTGTTCACTCTTTCTCGAAAAAAGTCACTCAATACATAATTCAAGACACTAGCACTGGTGGCTGAAGTTCAAAAAAATATAAAATTGAAATAATATATTTTAAACAACATTTTGAACGTATACAAATACTTGTAGACAAATAACTGGGTTATACTCATGCTGGGCTGATATCAGATATTATTGATATCCCAACATTTACTGATTTAAAAATATAAAAAAAGCAGAAACAAAAAATGGAGAGACATCTTCAGGCGTCTTCTTGTAAGTAATAAAGCTCGGAGAGCCTTATCTACACCAATAAAGATAGATTGCCAAAAAATGCTTAACAATCTTCTCAACAGATGTCGCTAGAGAGAAAAAATGATAAAAAAAACTGTCGAAAAACCAACTCAAATGTGGATACTTCTGTACAAACTCAATATATATAGTAGTTTCAAAAATTTGTCATATATGTTTGTCAGATAACGGGTGGAATGGGGAATGTTGTAGTTCATCAAGTGGCCACTAAACCCAGCCAATGATAAGTCATAAGCCCTGTAAACTCTTAGATAACCCACATTCGTTTCCAGAGTGTCTCTGTCTCTGTTAGGATATCAATAATATATTTCTTAACTTATTATTGCATTTATATAAGCACCCCAACAGTCCTAGAGGCCCAATAACAGAGGGAAATACATACCAAGTTTGAGAAAAATCACTTTAAATTATAGTATTGTCACCAGGAATTGAACCCGGATTTTCTATCGTGAGCTCAGCGTTTTAGCCATTACACTAAGGAGGTCGCCTTGATATGTACCTTGATACTCTTTCATTTGAGACCAATAACGGCACATTAAAGGTAACAGAAATTCCAAATCATCAGTGGACTACTTTACTAGCAATTTCCTTTATCCCCACAAGAGGTGCATAGGGCACTGCATTGATACAACAAGTGCAGTGAATCTTGATCATTTGTTACAGGGGACAAAGGTGATATTGTATAAAAATTGTACTTAATTTAAAACCTTTATGTCCACAATTATTGACTATATAAAAAAACCCGTATCATTTGATATGTTGAGGTTTTGTTGAGGTAGGTACCTAGATAAATGTTTTATCCTCAACAAAGGTGGATGTTCCAATAATCACTTTTCTACCGTCCGATCCTGAAAGGTCGCTAAAACTCCAAAAACCAATAGTTTGTCTCGGAGCAAAAAAGATAAACATTTTTGACCCACAGAAGCTGTGTTTTTTAATTTAATGAACTGTTAGCTTGCCTCAATAAAAAATCTGTAAGTCGTTCATGGTTCCAGAGGTAAGATTTTTCACCTCTTATGGTCGTAGAATTTTTTTGTTTTATTGCATTTATTGATTGGACGGGAGTTTTAGGGGCTTCGTCTAGAAATGTATGTAGAAATCACATCAATTTTTTTCCGAGTTTATTTAACATTTTGAATTTACAAACAAAAACTTCAGGAGACAGAAATAATTAATACAGTCTTCTGTAAACAAATTTATTTTACCTAAAAAAATGATCATGCGTGTTTTAAAAATCATACGCGGTTTTTAATATTACAATTCCAATATTTTTATTTCATTTTGTATCCGCATTTGAGTGCTCTGTTCCAATATTTGCGTTGCTCCGTGGAGCACAATCCAATAAATATTTTATGAATCCCTTCGCTTATCTGCAAAAACATCCCTACAGAATGCATTGTCTATCAATTTGTTTTGCCCAATCCTATTGACCTCCCTTTCGCACACGTTGTGTGTTTGCCCGGAAACAAGGGACGGAAACAAAATTGCATTCGAATTCGATGTAATATCGAACCATGAAAAATGATATCGGTAACAAACGATGTTGAAATGGATTACTTTTTGATGAATATGCAAATACTAGTTTATTTCGCCATAAATTGATAAGCTCTGGCGTACCTGTCTGTAAAAAGATACAGCAACAAAATATTAGACGTAATACCTAAATCCATCGTCCAAGTTTAACAATTTATTTATTTAACAATTTATTTTACCAATATAATTTGTGTATTCTTGGGTAAACATTAGCAAAAATGGTTTATATGGTTTATCAATAGGTATTGGGTATTTAAGCGCATTGACAATCCTGGGTGTGCTACTTTTTAATACGATAAACGGTTGATATCCATAATAAATTATTTATCAACATGGAAATTATTCGCATGATACGTAGAACGAAAAAAATGTTTGTCCCAAATTAAATGCACGGAATGTCATTTCGCGGTTACCTACTCGTACGCCATTTTGAATATTCTGTCATCACGCACTTGTGACGTAACGTGTGGATTTGCGGAAGTCTAGGGTGGGACCAACTTGATCGATCTAACAAACTCTATTATCCCTGTCCCTATAGAAACAGATGAAGTGTTCTTGTTGTTTTTAATCTCCCGCCATTATCTACTTTAATCGAGAGCTCAGTCCACGGAATCAAGTAAATGTTTTCAAGGGCGAGTATTGTCCTAAAAAGTTTCCAATAAAACCCCATCCGCAAGAAATAGTAAAATATAAAAGTGCTACTGTATTACTTTCGATAACTTCTTTCATTCCGATTTTTATAGGGACGTCATCATTTTATGGCGGGTCAGAAATAGCAACTGAGTCGATAATACAGTTTTATATATTTTTTAAACCAAACATATAAGGGCTGCGTAATACAAATGAGGTGTGTTAAAACAAAAGCAGCAATCTCCACTATTTGTCTTAAATGATTTTGACAAAGGGATGGTTAGAGAAATAAAAATACTATAGACAACTGCAAAGGTTTCACAATAAAAGCCGCAATATCTTGTACATTTTTATTTGAATTATTTAGTTCCGCAACAAAATCTCCTTTACATTACAGAAAAAATGGAAAATAACTAAAAAAACTTTTTTGCATGGTACTCAAAATGGAGGAAAGTGGAAATTGCCGCCTTTATTTTAACTCTCCTGAAATATTTTTGTATTTTCGATGACCAACTACCCTTAGAAATATATTTCCATAGGGCTACATATTCTCTCTTCACTATCAGCGTTCATCTCGTCCATCCATCTTGTCATAATACTCGTATAAGCTCTTCTGCTTCTTAGAATTTTGACTTGTCCAGATTTTAGGTTTTGATTTATTTGGTCACGCCAAACTTTCCTCGGCTATATTCATCTTAAGGTCCCTTTATTACCGCACTTTTAATATGATGAAATATTTCATGTATTAATTATAATTTGACGTTTATTATTTACTCTACATAATAATAATGCCCTACTTTGATCTAATAAACTACTAAAGTTAATATTTTTGCGGTTCTATAATATTTTATCCATTACATTAAAAATTAAGTTTAGTGTAAATTTGCACTTAGCAGCGTCGATTAAAATATAAACTGAGTCCAGAGATCGTCGCGCGTCGGTTCGAATCCCCACTTCGACACGACTTGATTCCTATTTTCTAGCACAAGCTGCTCAGGCTTTATTGAAAATAGTATTAACAAACTGAAATGTGTGCAAATATCATGAGTGATTATTTCTCTTATAAAAATGTATCTCTTTTTTTTCTAAAATTATTATCATTTTATAAACTAATCAACTATCAATGATGCGTAATAAGTTTTAAACTTTATTTCATGTACTAATAAATAACATACTACTAATTGTGATGTTATTTTTACAAGTCCAGATAACATCACTAACTTTTTTTTAAATCTTTTTAAATCAAATATTTATTTTTATTATGGCAACCCAAATTTTGTCCCGTCACGCTCTGACGTCACTCTTATTTGTCAAGGAACGAGTAAGTTTGATCGTTCAATTTCTTTCCGAGTTCAACGCCAGTGGACAACGCACGCATGATGTAAATCTCTTGAAATTGTGGAGAGCCGGTAATGGCCGGCTTTCTCCTATACTTTCTCCTATACTTTTCTCCTAGACTTTTCCCTAATTTTCTCCTATTTATCCTCTACTATTTTATTCTTCTCAATCAATCAATCAAACATACTACTTTGCCACGATGATTGACCATCATCGTGCATGGTAATTTTACTTGGATCTTGATACAACGTGAGGCCACCTAACCTCAAAGCTGGGAGTTTTGGACATCTTCTTCTGGAGTCCCCACATGCTGGAATGCCACGCGGTTTCCCACGCTGTCTGGAGGATCGTGTCAATGCTGTCCGTTGATGACCCCTTGATGACCCCTTGATGACGCCAGATCTTCGAGATGGAAGCTAGACTTCGGCGGATCAGGATGAAGAACCTTACTACGGTCATCGTCGAACACGTGCACACTTACACCACATTACACACAATTCCCTAGTTTTAAGTTGTTGTATTTTAATAATTTAGAGTCGTTTTTTGTTAATAAATATTGTACTTAAAATCTCATAATTCTTTCATTTAAGGTATCCATAATCCTGGTTGGTTCAAACTGCATTGCTTAATATATATTGGTCTAGTTCTTTACTTCTATAAATGTGTCTTTTGTGATCTACCGCTGAGCTAACTGGTGAAATGCAATAGGTGGTGCAACCCCTCAGGGATTGCATAACTATGCACCCTGCCTATCTAACTTCTTTACTTACACACTTCATCTCTCTTTTAATTGCATCACCACTATACCACTCCATCTCTTTATTGCATTACATAATGTAATTTAGTTTTACGACTCTCACTAATTTATAATTTTTCAGTGCATTTTTATGTTGGCACACCAGTCAAGTCAAGTCTTTATTTCAATTTCCTCGAATACAGTGTATCGTAATAATTTCTTCGAGGGAAGCTATATGTATGATCAGCCGCTTAAGTCCCAATTCAAGTTATAATCAGAAATTATAAAATATTAAGTTGAGACATTTATTGAAAAAATCACAAACCAAAGAAAAATATATTTAAATTCATTTTAGCCATTTTTTACTACTACTACTACTCTCCCTTATTCGCAACAATGGTGAATAGGGTACTTCATTGGTTCGCCAAGTGCAGTGAATTTTGAAAATTTGTTACACGAAGGCAAGATGATCAGTCTTACGCTTCAGCACCAGTCCGAGATATCACGTTTTTTACTACTGTACATTATCAGGTTGTATTTTCAAAAGTTGTGTAAGGTAGAATAAATCGGTGATTTTATTTAATAAGGTGCTTGCGTTTCGAGTGCGAGCTTTGGCTATTTTGTTTTGATCAATTGTTTACCTTTTCTACGTCAGCCCCCCGCGGTATTTTTTAACTTGACGTCAGAGTCGTTCACCCCTTGTAGTAAAAGCGCCCTCCACTTACAACCCCTCCAGATTACGAGTAGGGGCCGGCTAACAATATGTCGATCCGCAGAACCATCAAATCGATCCAATGTCGCTCACATTTTTGTAAGTAGGTACATCTCTATTCTCTTTGGCAGTTAGTAATAATTGTGACAGCCGACAGAAGATGGCGCTGACATCACTAATTGACGTTTAATTTGGCGATACAAATAATAATTACATTCGCGTATTTTTTGACCGGAAAAAGCGCCAAACTGAACAGTAATTGACAGAATGTGACCTGTCATATTAAATTTGCGATGTTTCATAAAAACCGTAGGCGGCTTTAGTAGATAATCAAATCAAAGCGGTATGGGGCTTTAATCCAAATACCATTAGACTCGAGTATAGCTACGCTACCATCAGACTCAAAAAGTTTTGATGAAAGCAAAGGATGAATGATGCGTGTTTTATTTTTAAAATCCAACAAAATCACGGAGAATTTAATTACAAACGCTTCATAAATTTTACATTATAATATCTTACCGGTGCGGTGCGGTGAAGAAGTTAAAAGGGGGGAAAAATAAGAAAAACAAAATGTACCAACGTATATATTTTTTACTAGTTCTCCCTGACTTGACACCCCGCCCTGACCTCCATGTAAAAAGATAAATTTATCACATTTTTATGGATGACCAACTATTCCTAATATTTGTTCAAAAGATTTTTTGAATAATTAAGTAAAAGCTGTATAGAGCAGCTGTATATGAAAGCTGTCTAGAGATCGGATATTTACTCGGTTAAAACAAAATACCGCCTTTATAACTCCTGCATCACACCTGTTCTCCTCTATGGCTGTGAATCGTGGCACCTAACCAGGGCCCAAGACAGCAGACTCCTGAGTTTTGAGAAAAGGTGTCTTAGAAGAATTTTAGGTGTGCGGTGGTTTGACTTTGTAAGGAACACAGAGGTGAGGCAACGGACACAGCAACCCTTGGTATCTACTGTCATCCTGCGAAGGCATTTCGGCTGGCTAGGCCATATACTGCGTATGCCTCCCGAGAGCCTTAATGCCTTAGAGCCTCCATGCTTGCCTATTTTACAAGGCATCAGTTTCTCGGCGTCCTAGTCGTCCACTGTTGACAGTTCGTCAGCAGTTTGCGTCAGAGCTGCGGGACGTGGACTTGACTTGGGAAGATGCACGGGAGCTGGCGGCCGATCGCTTGGCCTGGAGGCAGTTTGTGGATTCCATATGCTCCACATAGGGAGCGGATATGGTCTAATGAATGAATGAATGTAAAGACTAATTTATGTTTAAATATGTTTTTATGGAGTAGGTTGCATTAATTGCACTTCGGGGGATAATGTTAGAATATGAAGGATGAATACTTGGAAACCATTACTGACCATTATCACAGATTTCTAATTCATAATTATGAGCCAACAAAGCAAAAAAATTAAATTTTAAGGGTCAACGAAAAAGAAAAAATGTTAATTTTATACATAATGGCTTTTTTTTAAAACGGTTTAACTATAGTAATAATAATCCCCGGAAAAAAATTAATATAGAGTAAAAATACTGAATATTTTAAATCTCCCAAAGTGCGATCTTCTTAGTCTTATTTTACACACTTACCTAAAAGTAAGGATTTCTTCTGTACCGTAATTATTCATTGTAAGGTGTCTTTGGATATAAACATTAATTATCACCATATGATCACATTATGTTTAGTGTAAAATAGCAAATTTAGGTATTTCTCAGGATCCAACTCCCATAAAAATACAATATAACGAAAAATGCTTAGTAAAATAGCAACACTATTATATTTAAAAAAATATTTACTGGAGTGACTTTAATGCAATTTAAATAGGAAAATAAGACACTCATCTACTTACAAAATAATTGTTTACAAACAGTTAACTTCTTTAGTAACGTGGATATTGGATATAAGTAGGATGTATAAGTTTTATTTTAGTTTATAGTTAACATTTCTCATTGGAGCTTTAATCTAATTAGATTGAAACTCTCGCGTCCCCATATTTCTTGTCTCTGATGCAAACTGAAGTGTTGATAATTTCTGTATGATCATAAACGTCGCGTTTTGGGTAGGAAAAGCTTTTAAAGTTATTAAAAAGCATATAGCTTGTAGGAAGTAGAATATTCACCCATAACTAGATAGGACTATAGTAGAGGCGGCGAACCTTTTCCCTGGGGCATACGAAAATGCGTACTTTTGTGTTGAAATTACCAAAATATTATTTCGGAGCTGTCGAAATGAAAGCATTTGTATACTAGTCTAGTGAAAATTTTATCGTTTTTATTTATCTATAATACTATACTTACTATACTTATCTATAATCTATAATAGTGTGTAATAATTGTTCAAAATTCCAATGATTCGCGGACATTATTTAACTACATTTTAAATTTCAGTATGTATTTTTAAGTTAGAATAACAACAATGATACAGAATAACGATAATGGAAAGTGATACAATAAACAGTAAATTTATCTCGATTATGGTGTAATTATCTGTGAAAATAAGTGTAAAAATTTTAGTTTCAAGAATCTATTTTTGCATTTTCATTTGTAAATAAGTAAATGTTTTTGAAAACAAAATTTTGAGTGTGTCCAAATACTTGTAGACAAAAACTGGATTTCACCCATTACGGGCTAATAATTACAATTTGACATCTCAACAGAGACGAGAAATTTGGAAAGGAATATGGATATCTAGGCGTTTACAGGGCTTATGACCTGTCATTGGCTGGGTTAAGTGGCCACTTGATGTATTACAACTTCCCCATTTCACCTAGTATTTGATATACATATCTGCCAATATACAATAAAATGGCGCGACGCTTCACATGTGAACACTCTCTGTCATCCATTGGTTAACCCTGCCAATGACAGGTCATAAGCCCTGTAAACGCCTAGATATCCATATTCCCTTCCAAATTTCTCGTCTCTGTTGAGATGTCAAATTGTAAATGTTTTTGAATCTGAACGGTTATTGTTATTTTAATATTTTTTAAAAGCTAAAATTTTACAAAAAATTGCATCCACAATTAAATACTATTCACATATCAAATACGCGTGTGTAATATACGATAAAATTTTAATCCCGCATAACTCGATACCAAAAATTATGAATTATGAATCAAACTTACATAGCAAATACAAAAAGTATGACGTGGTATAATAATTTTTTGTGTTTAAATTTGAAATAAACTACATGTGTCATGGGTTTAAGCATATCTGACTTATAGAAAAACGAATATTTTCTGTACATAAACAAATAAAAATAAAAAATAAATATAAATATTTATTTGATATTTACATAAAACACGTACCGGCTTCAATTTAATATTCATAATTTCTCTGAAATTGACATTTGGAAAGACAGTTAACTTAGGAATTTGTAATAATAAAATATGTCGTAAAATATATTTAGTTATATTTGTATCCTTCGTATTATCTACGCGTATTTTTTAACCCAAAGACAAGCATTTTTGTTTGTAATTGTTTATTATAAAAATAAAAAAATTCGCATAACATATTTATCTTACATTTTTTTTGTTTTAGGGTAGGTAGAAGCATTAATGGATTCATTCTAATGTTTTTTTTTACTAACTCTTTCAGTAGGACTAAGAACTAAGAACTTTTTATAAATATCAAAGACTGTCCAAATAGTAACTATTGTAGTTATCGCCCATAAGAGAAATCTCATGTTAAGGTGACTTATGAACTAACCACAACGCTGAATACTTTACGTCCCATGAGACTTGCGTTAGTGAAATATTCTAAGGGGCGTTTGTACACTTTATGTGCGTGTAATATTATGAGTTGCAGGTTAAAGGCCACACCACATTATTAACACAACAATTTTTAAAGTAAATAATTTGAATGCTTCTTTAATAAAGTACGCAATTCTGAACATAAAAACCTTAAATTTCTGTAATAATAATCGTACACACGCATCTAACACACGTAAAGTGAAATTCACAAAATTCGCAGAACTTTCATCGTAAGGATGGAATTTTTGTTCACCAGACTAATTTTGTGAAATAGTCAAAATATATACGTTTAGTTTTCAAACAATTAATAAATTATGTTTTCAAAGTTAAGTGCCTCCTTTCTAAACCATATTGGCATAATTTAAATAATTTAATATGTTAAGTTAGGAGTTAGGTACAAACTCAAATATCTAAACTGTTATCATTTCCTAAATATTCGTAGGTAGACGGACATGTTATTTTAAAAAATGCTTTTGAGTTTTTATGAAATACCTCCTAAAATATTTCGGTCTGCTTTCAAATAGTCGGAAATAACTGTGCCAGAAAACAGGAAACAAGTTGTGCTGGAGTGCGACTCGAGCCTAGAGATTCCCACCCGGAATCCTCGAATCTACCACTAGACTACAACCCGGTTAAAATTGTATCCATTAATATTATAAATAATGAAAAAAATATATGCATTTATTTTTCGAAGACTTGAGTTTTTAAAAAATCGTATGCCGGAGGACAGGAAAAGTTTTCTGCCAGAAATTGGACAGAAAGGGATATATTTTTATTACAATGAAGTAAAGTAAAATTTCATCCCCCTGGTCGGACACTACATATTTCTGTTGTGAGGACGGAAGGTTTTATTAGAGCACGTTTTACGACCATAAATATTTTAAAGATATTTTTGTATGCATGAATTTACAACAGCAGCTTCGTAAAACTTGTAATGTAAGGAGAAGGGACTAAAATATAAACTGCAAGCACCTTGCGCTAAACCTTATAAAAATTCTTAAATAAATAGCGTGCATTATCGGCTATGGTTAAGGGTCAGTTGGTTTGCGCTAACAAGTATGATATTTTAAAATACCTACGTGTATTTTCCATTGATTAATCTGTTTGAAAAGCCCCAAAATGCTGACGACTCGACTATGCCTTACACAATCTCGTATATTATAGTCGTATTATGTATATAAACAGAAACAGAGTTAATGGTGCCTTGAAATCGATAGTGGCAAATAAGAACTTATCGAAAGAAGCAAAAATGGCAGTACACAACGGAGTTCTGGTACCAAACCCTTATGTATGGTAGTGAAGCGTGGTGATGGAAAAAGAAGGATGAAAGTAGATTGAATGCTGTTGAAATGCGATCTCTCAGGCAAATGTGTGTATAATAGGTGTGCAAATGTCGAAATTAAAAATTAAAATGTCGAATGACGAAATTGAGTGCAAGGCTGAGATAAGCATTATCGACAAAATTAAGAAAGGGCTTTTACGATGGTTCGGTCATGTGGAGCGAATGAGTGATGAAAGAACGGCTAAAAGAAGTTTAAATGCAAGTGTGCCTGGATGTAGAAGCCGCGGAAGGCCGAGAAAGACATGGCATGATCAAGTAAAACAAGTGCTTGAAAGTGGGCATGTAAGAAGTCGGAATAATCGACGTGCGTGCATGAGAAGATGTATGAAGGTGGAGGAAGCAAGAGAAGTGTGCCAATACAGAGTGGTGCGGCGTTTTATCCTCTCTGCCTACCCCTTCGGGGAAATGGCGTGATGGTTAGTTAGTTAGTTAGTTATGGATATGAAAGATTACAAATATTGTATAAGTTGAGTTACGTTTTAGCTTTAACCACTTTTATGAATACATTATAACGGCGTAACAAAATATGCAGATGATTCCTTTCAAGATGATGGTACAAAATTTTACGGGTTTAATCTTGAAATTAGCATTTATCTCACAAGGGAGTTTATGTTGAGCTTTTTACACCACACAGTCGTGATAGTTTAGAATGGCGCGGGGTAAAATTAATTCTCACCGCCAAAGTGGAGCGAACGGCACCGTAAAACAGCGCTGGTGGTGATTCCCATATAATTCTGTATTTCTGGGAAGTTGGGGCATTTATATCCAACCTCCCCTATTATTATGCCGCCCTCGCATTTGTGATGAAATAATTTATAACATTCGCGCAGGGAAATCCCTAAACCAATACTGTGATCTGAGATTCTATTTCTTAAATGATCTATGGGATGATGATTTTTTTCCCAATATTTTTTTTTACGGTCATATGTTTATATTATTTAAATGACGGGATTTTTAAAATAGTAGAAAATAACTATAGCACAAAACAACTTGTTATAGAGCTGGATTTAAACCTGTAGCTCAATCACAGATGACTATCGACGTGCTAATAAGCGACGTGATAACTATTTCTCACCATGGATGTTTAACGTTTTCGCGATCACAATGGAACATCCGTTAAAAGTTATCGATCGGGATTATTAATTACCGCTTTAAATATGGAAATACGCCAAAACTGTAAGTAACGTAAAAGAATTTAGTTGTATAGAGTTTTTATCGTTTGTGCACAATTTATCATGCTATTCATTTGCTTTAAATCAATTTGAGAAAGCATAAAAACGAAACATTTGTCAAAGTATGCCTTTCATCTATGGTGCTCGGCAACGCGACCGTTATATGAACGTATGTTCATTGTGATCGGTCAAATGCTTAGCACGTTTTTTAAGCACGTCGACAATCATCTGTGATTGAGCTACTGCTGGATTTCAATCCGGGGTCCACGACTAGACTGCAATCCCGTTCGCTTAGCGTGGTATTAGGTTCAAAAAAATATTTCACTTATCCGCTCCTAATGATGGATGGGGCAATGAATTGGTACACCAGGTGCAAAGTATCTTGATTTTTATTGCATGAAACCAAGATTATCTGTCTTACGCGTGTGCCAGTTTAAGGTACTGTTACTGGGATCACTGTATTGAGTATAACACATTCTTTAGACGTTTTGGTTAATTATGCAACTTAGCTTAAAGCAATGAGATAATGTAATCTTATTCAAATATGTAGAAGCTCATCATTCTTCAGTTTTTCTTCTCCCAACTTTGTAGACTGTTAAATTCTCCGTTCTATATTTTTATGACTTCATACGGATTCAAAACGCGTAGTACAAATTGAGTATGCATATGAGCAAGTAAAACTTCTCTATACAAATTCTCAACATTATGAATGGGTGTTGATTCAACAAGGCCAGGAGTGATATATGAAGTAAAATATTTAATTTTCCATAGAAGTTCTATACAATGCTTACTTTATTTTGTACAACCTACTTGCAGTATTTCTGTTAGGTTTATAATATAAATATCGATCGCAATATTTGTGCTTTTATAATTCTCATAGCATGCGTGGTTTTCACGACAATTTTTTTTTTGTTATTAACAAGTGTATAAAATATATCCAGTAAAATAAAAAAAAAAACAAAATATTTTTAACGTATTTAAATAAAAAAAACTTAGTTTTTTAACTACTTTTTTTAATCTAACTCCCGACCGGTTTCTAGGCAACACACTCTTTTTCAAGGGTATAAAGAATTTTAAAAAAATTATGTAAACTTAATTTTTTTAATATATAATATAAATCTCATATTTTCAATCAATTACGTTTAGGCATGAAAAAAAGTCGATGAAAGCAGAATGGGTAACTTGTTTACTTAAAATTATAGACAAAACAATTTATTTATTCAATACCAAAAAATGTGTTAAGAATAAATTTTAGTAAGGGTGATTTATAATTTATAACGCGTGGTGGCCCAGTTATTTCTTTTTATTAAAAAAAAATATTCTGAAGCGCCCCTTAGAAGGTGATTTTTTTTTACATAAATGGTGATATATATTATTTTTATCATTTTCGTTAATTAACCAACCATTTCGTCATTTTCCGAATAAGTAGGCTTCAACGAGTTTGATATAATTTTTCTTTCTAAATCTTTTTTAAACCACCTTAACAGGCCAGAAGTCCCAATTACAGAGGGGAACAACGTCAAAAACACCCAGGCTTGAGAAAAAATCACTTTTTAATTTTTGTGTTTCTCATCTTATTCGTAATTATTTTCATAAAAATTTGGTTAATATACCAAAACTCTTTTGTGTGAAGAAAATTTTACCAAATTTCTATGTAGTTTTAAAACTTAGGCACTGGATTCACAACACAGAGGCTTCAAGTTTGACTCCCGTAAGATAACAAAAAAAAATGGTATTCTATTTTTGAACCTCCTGGCGTGTCAAGAATGTAAAATTTAAATATGTTTATGTTTTTTCAATGCAATATCACAAAATTTATAATGCTTAAGATTTTCAATGAATAACTTGGTCCGTTTATATCCGAGTACCGTTTATATGAAATAGAAAAATAAAAAAAAAAAAATTATGTTGGTAAATTTGATCTACGCTTTTGAAATAAATATATGTTTTGTTGATATTCCAACAGAGCTCGTTAACACTACACCAAATCCTTTGTTTCCTTTAACAAAGGTAACATATTTTCTAAATGTAGCATAAAGCTTCAACATCAGCACAAAACATAGTTTATTCAACATTGGAATAGCAATTTTAAACTTTATGCTACTTTCAAAATGTTGGGAAACATCTTACTGTACTTACATTTTATATTTTTTTACAATATGATTCTCTCTCAATAGAGCGCATACAAAAGCAGTTTTCAAAACATACCTACTAGATATTATTTATGTTACTTGGTCGTTGGTAAAAGCAAAAAATCGTAAGTTATGGTATTATTTGTCGATGGAAGTAATAGTAAATATTTGGAAAATTCGTTCTGTTAGATGATTCTATTTTAAATTTTTCATTTTTACTATCGATTTTTAACTATTACTAAACAGGCCCTTACTACGTAGGTTATTATGATTTTTAAATAATTAATGGTATTGTCGATCGTCCTGATATTTTAAGTTTCGAAATTGAATTCAAGATTCATCTTTAACAAGTTAAGTTGAATTCAAGATTCATCTTTAACAAGTTTAGACTATTGACGTAAAATTGTGACTTTTTGATGAAAGAAAACAACATAATACCTTTTTGGTGATTCTTTGGAATCCGGAAAGTTAGTTAATAAATGCGTTACTTTTTAAGTTGAAAATTGTTTTAAAGAATCCCAGAAAAAATGTTTTTTAACGTTTATAATTCCATCAAAAACGCTGCAAAAACAAGTCAAATAAAATATTACTTTTCATACCCAATCATCGTGTCAAATTAAGGTAAATTACGTCAGAATTATTAGGATGGCTGATAATTTCAGGAAATTGTTCTAAACTTTTTAATTTGACACGCTAAAAAACAGGCTTCACGAAACTCCAATCCGTAGTAAGGTAATAATAAATAACATTAAATTTCTTCTAGAATTACGATTAGTTCACGCGAAGAATTTACCGATGCGAAAATTTCCGAACTTTTCACGATGACAGACCGATTTTATAAGTTGAATTAATTTTATCTTCTCTGTTCCGTTTGATAGCTTTTCAAGCAAATTATTCAAATCAGGACAATTGGGTATTTTGAGACAAAAGCGGCAGTGTCCGCGGGTACGAGAAAAATGAGTGTGGATTGGGTTCGGGTCAGATGAAAAGCTTTTTAACGATAGGAATGCCAAATACATCTTTAAACCATTTTAAGCTTTGAAAATTAATATTTATTTGAAGATGTTTAAAAACGAATAATTCACTTAACAAACCAGACCCTTCAAATTGAAATAAATATATACTGGAGAATAAGAATTTAAAATACTTTTAAATATTTTCAATCAAAGAAAAAAATTATTAACCATAACATTTTATGTCGTGGCATGTGAGGGACTTGTGAGACACTTGTCTTAGTATTCATTCATTCATTATACCATATCCGCTCCCTATGTGGAGCATATAAACTGCCTCCAAACCAAGCGATCGGCCGCCAGCTCCCGTGCATCCTCCCAAGTCAAGCCCACATCCCGCAGCTCTGACGCAAACTGCCGACGAATTGTCAACAGTGGACGACCAGGACGCCAAGAACCTGATGCCTTGTAAAATAGCCAAGCAAGGTTAAGGCTCTCGGGAGGCATACGTAGTATTAGTATATGGCCTAGCCAACCGAAACGCCTTCGCCGGATGACAGTAGATACCAAGGGTTGCTGTGTCCGTTGCTGTGTTCCTTACAAAGTCAAACCACCGCACACCCAAAATTCTTCTAAGACACCTATTCTAGAAACTCAGAAGTCTGCTGTCTTAGGCCCTGGTATAGATCTTTTGCAAATTATACCTACAATATTTATTTAAATTGAAATCTATTTAATTGATCTCAATTTATTGATACAAGTTTTAACAGTCAAAGAGACAGACAAGAAATATATAAATGATTTTGTTTAAATTTGTGATAATATTCCTAAAGTTTACTTTAATTACTTAAAATGATTTCCTCACACACAAACTTGAAAATATTCGCCTAAGGTTCAAGTGAACAGCTGTGCTAACTTGTATTACGAAGTGGAGTGCACATCCGCCGGAGTCAGAGTAAAACAACTCAACGCCAACGCGCAACGTACTGAGACCGAACTTTACTTCTGTTCCTTGGAGCCGACTTTACTATAGGGGTCCTTACAACTGGCGTTTATATCACTTATACTATGATTCAACTTGTGTTTTCTTTTCACAACCCTGACAAAGGTGTCAGCTTGGAATTCGCTTGAAAATTTTCCATATGAAATTAATTCCACGGCATTCTGTAGACTGCAAACGAATACCGGATCAAGCTTCGATTTGTTATATTGAAAACAAACTATTTGTACGTGGTTTTAGATTGATTTTTTTTATTCTTAAAAAAAGATGAGAAGGTGTATGAATGTGGAGGAAGCAAGAGAAGTATGCCAGGACAGAATGGTGTGGCGTTCTAACCCCTCTGCCTACCCCTTTCGGCCAAATGGCGTGATGGTTAGTTAGTTAGGTAGTTACTTATTTTTTATTTGAATTTTACTGTCTGTTAAGATATTTAGACCCTGCAATTTGCTTATGCATTTGCAACAGCAAAAATTTAAAGTCCTGCATAAAATAGCGTGACTGACAGAGAGTCCCCAAGGACTTAAGATAATTTTATTTAATATTATATTTGCATAGATAACACCAATTTGCAATATGTTGTGAATATAAATAAAGCTTTTTCGCTGTGCCCGTCCGCGTTCCTCCAAAACAGGGGTTTTTGTGCTTGGAGAGGTTCTTAAACCTTTTTTGTGTAAGTATTGTTTTTGTATTAGATTTTTTTTATCAACAAAGATGATCTATCCTTTCGGCAATGACAAAACATTGTGTTAGGTAAATTATTGACTTTTGAAAGTGTTTTGTATTCATTATTATTAGTAGTTCCATAGTTTTTTTTAAATTTAATATTTGTTTAATATTTTAAGAACATGAAAAGAAAATATTATAAACATTTTAAATTAAAAAAGATTTAGCAAAAAAATGGTTCGATGTTTGTGCTATCGGATTATTTTCTACTAATACACAGTAAGCAACATAGTTTTTTCATATTTTTTTTTCAACAATTGTCGAATCCACAATGTAATTAATATTATTTTGAAAACTGTTATCGTACGTTTGAGCATATTTTAAAGAATCCATTCAGTCCTAAAACAGAAAAGCCTTTGACACATGTGTTTTCTTTACGATTAAAAGTCTGTCGAAATTCCAAACAATGTCAAAAGCTTGCAGTATATTCAGAAGGAGGTGACATTCTCAATGTGTCTTATTACAAGGGTAAAGAGTTTATTGATATAAAACCGAGGGTTCCCTGGACTTACAATAGCCCGCATGAGCTGCCAAGCGGGCCACCGGGAACCGGGTACTGGCGACTTGCCAATAGAGGCCAAGTGATTCTGGCAGCTTATGTATGAAAAGAAAACTCATATTACTGGGGCGATTTATAGAGCCTTCAGAGTTATTCGAATCGTTTCTGGTATAGAAGGATTTTAGATTTTACTCTGTGTTTTGAAAACAGTTTAAAATCGGCCAGTCACTAAAAAACTGACATAACATAAAAAAAAATGGCTGACTGATTTCGTACAAGCAAAAAACCCATTATGACACACTCGAGCGACTTCACACGCGTGTTTTTACCGTGTGAAATTTATTGTTACGGTAAAATGAAGAATTCTGAAGTGAAAATGGGGAACGGACCGTATTGATTCACGTGTCAAATTCGGCATTTCCGTAAAAGGAAGAGTCCCGCTGTATCCTACTGGCGGAGACCTGAAACCGAATGGAAATCCGCTCACTAGTGATGGGCATAACCGGCTTTTAGAGTAGAAGGTAATAATGGGCTTGTAAACCAAAATTTTCTGTAAATGCAGAAAAATGAAGCAAAAAATTACAAAACCATAAATGTAATTTGTTTGTAAATCGGATAATTAATAAGCAAGATACAATCATGTATACTTTTTATTTTATTAAAAACTTTTATAAAAATCTAAATAATTTTATCTCGCTTTCTAATTATCCGTTTTATAAACAGATTGCACCGATGATCTTTTGATTTCTTGCTTTGTTTTTTTGCACTCAAATAATAATTCCACTAAATACAGATTTTGGTATAGATAGCCATTTTGGTCATACGAAATTTATTTTGTTAATATAAAATAAGAGGTAACAAACCGAATAATAAACTTTTCTCAATAACGCATCAATTAAATATTTAACATAATATGCCGACTATTTTTTGCTTCACGTGAAATTTACCTATGGTTTTATTTAGGCTCACCAAACAAAACCACAACTATAAGAAACTTTCACTATAAGGAACCCTTATAGAGAAAGTACTTCCTTTTTTAAAATAATCGACTTTTACAACAATCAGTTACCATTGTGAAAAAAAATTGCTGTTGACCTTCAGAAAAAATTAAGTGAAATAATCGATTTTGACAGTGACTTAATAATTCAGCTATTAAAGTCCTAATCGATAACCGCACTAAGATATAATTGTTAGCAATATTTTTTTTTTGTTTTTGATAATATTCTTTAATTAAAAAAATATTTACACTTTTTTATACTTTATTGAATAGTCAATTAACATAATAACCAATCGGATCCTAAAATTGCCAAATTTCACAGTTATCTTGTTACTAATATCCAATATAAGGTAGTTATCATAACTGGCTATGCGCATCACCAATTTCCCTAAACGAAATTCTTCGACTGTAGGTGGGTTAACTCTGTAGGAATATTGATATCCAACTATCAATAAAGGTGGCCAAGTATGTGAATCTATTTGACTTCTCCTCCAGACGCGGTGTAACGTTAGCGTTAGTGTATGGTTGGTTTACTATGGAATATTCCTTTGTTGGAACTTAACACTCCATTTGTTACTTAATGCCTTTTTTCAGGCAGATTGGAGTGTTCGCGGAACATTTTATTAGAGATTTGAATATTCTATATTGAAGCTTTGACACATTTTTATCAGTTTGTAGGACATAAAATACTTTTAAGGACGTGTTATTTTTTTAACAAGGTCAATATAAAATATTTCAAATTTAAAAAATGATCAAGATTCACCGCACTTGGTGTACCAATGCATTGTCCTTTGTACCATTGGATGCAGATAAGGGAAAGTAGTGGTAGTTTTAAAATGACTCTAATAAAAATATGGTATTAAAAATCGTATTCCCTTAAATAATGTTCCATTTTTTCTCATATAACCTTCTCACCCTCCCTCCATTTTCTCGCCTTTCATCTTTCTAAGCCCACGAATTGTTTTCGCGCGTCATCGTCAGTAATAGCACTTCTTTACATAATAAATAACGGTTCAGCCAACAGAAACCCTTCTGTGTCAAGGCAGAGATCGGAGTAGTTAGGAGTTGGGGTGGCAGAAGGCAGAGAGGGTAATAAGAACCAATTACCCGAGTCATGTTTATTCATTAAAATTTTAAGCAAACAAGAAATCTGAGATGAATTCGAGTCAAAGATCCAAACAGAAACAGTTTACATTATTGATTGAATAGCTTGTCATAGTATTTAGATTTTGAGATAAATGGTTTAACAGGGGTACTGAGACTAGAAAAATTCGTCTTTTGCTCAGCGAAAATAAAATAAAACCGCTCATTTTATATTGTAAAAAAATTATAGGTGATACGTAGTAGAATGTGGAAAATGGTATTAGTGAGTACTTACTAAAAATTTAATAGACACTGATTGTCAAAAAACTTTTGGCAACGGAAAAAATAAGAGCTGCGCTATGACTCATGTCGCAAAACTGAGAATAAACTTTTTTTTAAAAAGATAAAATTTTAAAAAAAATTAGGAGAAATTAAATTTTTTATGTACCTTTGCAATTGGTTAATAAACTAGTAAATTATCATCAACCGATCTCCGCTCCCTAAGAGGGGCATATGGTTTTTACAAAGGCATAAGACATTGTATATGTATGAGTTATATATATTATCCGTTAGCTTGTTACATAGTTTTTTTTTTGAAGGCTAGTCAAACTGACTTTAGCTCGCTGTGTATGAACACTAGGTACTGAACTCAAGAGACCTTATAAAAGCAATTTAGAAAACAATTGTTTATTTGAATGTTCCATATGAAAGTAAATAAATGAATTTACATTTTAATCATTAGTTTAATTTTTTTAATGTTTTAACTTGTTAAATTTTATTATATTATTTCTTTGCATTACGGTATGGTATTATGTTTATTATTTATTTTGTAAAAAAAATGTCCCTTGAGTGTAAGTTAATAAATAAATAAAATTTCAACTTGTATTTCATATTTAAACTTAACCCGATCTACGCTTTTTTAAATATTGGATACATTGCTCCGTTTTGCCATCCTTTTTTTAAACGTTGAAATCAGCGCCGTCATCCATGGTCATAAATTTATAAACAATCGTATATATTTTTGCTTAACTCCCTACGCCCACCCACGCTTTCCTATATACTATATAGGAAAGCTTTTATGAATTTCCAAAAACATATTTTCCTTTCATAAATAATAGTGATCAAATAATTATACCTGCTCGCCATTGTGCTCGCCAAAACTTTCCCGGGACCAATAAATTTCCCTTATCACGACAGTTATCATGCGATCAACTTTCTTTCCCAGTTTTTATTTCGTCGGCCATATTGTTTATGGCACCGTTCGCCATTTTGAGTGTCTATTTGTGTGTTCATTATAATCTGTCAGCAAGACACAAAAGAAAATTCATCTTGTTTAATGTCCCAGGAATTTAATGGAAGAGATAGACATTTTATATTTATACCCCGCGTTTCTTGGGGTTGAAGATTCAAATAATGGGGAAAAGGGCGCATAAAGACAATGAAACGTTTTCTATTTTATCAACAGGTTACCATCATTTTGCGTTTCAACTTAATGGAAAGATTTTAAATATGAATATATATGTCCAGTAGGTATATGATAAATCCCCTCAAAACTCTGCATAACCAGTTCTCGTTTATAGCTACCACTTTTTTTTAACTCATTTGATTTTTTAATGTACCTACTAAAATCATGTCTCCATAGTTTTATGCATTTTATTGGTAATTACTAACCTATATAAAGTGACTGGTAATAATGATATCAAAGTATGGAATCTCGAATGGTTATTTTATTAATGTAATGTTTAATTTCTTGTATGTAGTGAATGATTGCTAAATAAATAACTTCTTCCTATCAAAGAAGATAGAAGTGTAAAGAATAATCCTAAGAATATTTCCAATACTTAAACTTGAAGAGGTGCAATGCTTTGTCCAAACAGAGCGCTCTGATTGTTCGGGGATCTACTAACTTCTAGTAAAAAGCTGTCACAATTATTACGCCGCATCCATTTATGTAACTGTTTTTTTTTAATCGTTGATATACCTTTAATTTTCAGTTATTTATCTGTAACTATAATAATCTATTTTTTAACAGCATTTTGAAGAAATTATCAGGAATCACAGTTTTACATATATCTTTTCTTCGTGGACAAAACGTAATAACCACCACCCTTTGTGTGGAAATCGTGGATTTAGTTTTCAATCTTCGTCGGTCATAATACAACATAATGAAAATCACCTTTCAAAGGTATCCCTTGTCTACCACTATTACTTTCCCTTATCCGCACCCAATGGTGGATAGGGCACTGCATCGGTACACCAAGTACGATGTACTTCGATCATTTTATTACATAAAGGTATGATGATCAGTCAAACGCTTTAATACATGAAAAATTAGTGGAGTAGTGGTTAGCTTAGGCTACCATGCATGAAGTCGCGGGTGCGGTTTCGATTCTAGAAATGGTCAATATGAATATTTTGTTGATTGATTCGGCATTCACTTGGTAACACTTCATAATTATTAATGAATTAACCAATAGTAAAACATTTTGAACGGACGCAGCAACCTCCAATAACTGGAGTCGTGAAGATGCGGCGATGGACCTGAACCCGAGCTGCCTCTTCTTTACGCCTGCAGGATCCCGCCGTCCTGGCAGACCGTCGATGACCATCCTACGGTTGTATTCGGCGGAGCTGATGAATGCGGGCCTGACGGGGGAGGAGGCGAGAGAGCTGGCTGATGACAGGGTCTCCTGGAGGGATCTTGTGATGTCCACATGCTCCATATAGGAGCAAACGTGACAAAAGAAAAGAAGAAGAACACATAGCTTCGTTTTATTCAATCATAATTAAATATGAATACTTATTAAAATGCGGTTTTTCAATATTTTTTTATTAAAATTAAGCACATAATATTGTTTTTTTTTTAAAATGAGTTATTTGTATTTTGCTTCCTCCACATGAATACATATTATCTAAGCACATAATATTGTAATTTTTGGTATCGTGTTATTTTCAATAAAAATATGGTCAATTCATCAATTTTTGATATTGCGTCCTGCTTTCGTTTTATCATAGTACCAACATAAATATACCATATTGTTTGAAGTATATTTTTAATTGCAAGTTATTTAGAATTTGTAAATTACGAATTATACCTGAACGATTTATTTTTTTGTTAGAGCAAACACCTGATGATGCGATTGGGATTCTGTTAAATTTCATCTCTGGTGATTTGTGTTGATAGGCCGATGAAAGCATGTATATTTGTACATCTACGAATTTATAATATATGTACTCGTATGTTATATTATAATTTATACAGTATTGATGCGTGGGTAGTATAATTGGATTGCTTAGTGCTGTATATCTATTGGGAGTACTAATGATCTAACGAACATGTCATTGCTGACCCCAGGGACCGTTGATAATACTAAATATTAGCATAATTCCAACATTATTGCTGGTTTTATCCAAAAGACTCAACTGTAATTTTACATTTAAGTTAGCAAAAGTTTAAAATCTAATGGTTTTAATGTGGTTTTAATGTCAATGAAAAAGAGCTTTTTTTTTACAGCCACAAGCATTATGTTAAAGTATTTATTACGTGCAACAAACATTATTAATTAAAAAACAAAAAAGATTTTTTTTAAATAATATGTTTAAACTTATTCCTCTATGTTTCACTGTTATTATTTAAATGAATTTTGTAAAAGGCAATTGCGCAGTCTATAAATTAATAAATAAATAATGTTAAATAAAAAATGTGGGATCTATCCTGCCTTTTTCATATCCGTTAATGCGTATCCCATTAATGCATAGGGCACTGCATCGGTACGCCAAATGCAGTGTACATAGGTATATTGAAAATTGATTACATCACGACTGTATGTTTTACATATTATATTTATTATTATATTAAATATTTTTAGTATAAAAAACCAAATTTAAATTAACATTTCACAACCCGCAGGAATCGAATATGTAACCTCATGCATGGAAGCCCAACGCGCTGGTTCATCAATATTCCCCTAAATTATGTTAATAAAAATGTTTGAAACAAAGTTGGGACATGTTTCCCTTAGTTAGAGGCATTGCGGGTTAATAAACACCCCGGGGGCTCTTTTCATATAAAGTTTAAATAAGAAACTTTGTTTTATCTCCGCTTTGGAGCGGACACCTTTATATCTTTTGTTCAGCTGTGGCGGGCACTTTATCCGGACACTTTACGTTATCTGTCCTGGGAAAGTTGGCCGAATGTTACCGTCATAAATATATCTACAGAAATAAATAAGCGGAAATCGATTGCTAAATATTGACGAAATGCATACTGAGATAAATTGTATCGATACTTGTTATCAAAATATTGGTGCTGCATCAAAAAGTATTAGTATAATTATTTAACTGATCTAGTTTTATCGAAAATATTTCCATACATAGTGGTTAGTTGCTTGAGATTAAAAAAAATCTAGGAGGTAGAACACCTCAACTGCAACGGTTACAAAATGATATCTAAACATGTTTAGTCGAAAGTGAAAAGTTTCTGAGATTTTTTTATTAATATTACTTATTTTATTTTACTAGCATATAACGACAAGTCACACAACAAAAACAAATAACAAAAATAAATATTTTTTTAGTAGAATTTTTTCTTGTCAGTACAATAAGCTAGTTGCAGGTACATTGAAAAAACAGTAGGTATTTACAGCAAAAACACAATTATATTCATAAAAAATATAATTTTATAATACTTTTGAATAATTCATTTAAGGCTCCACCGTAAGCCGTTAGTAATTTAGGTGTTTTCCAAATTATATTCCGGATTTTGACAGCCACAAAGCATCGAAAAAATTATCACATACGCTTTAAACTATTTATTAGGAAAATAGCATTACCGATTTTTGAAACAGCTTTAATTATTATCTTATGTTAAAATCAAAAAACGATTTTTTTGGTTCTACGTGATTTTATTATCAAGTTAGTGACAATTGTTTCGCCTTGTAAGGGCATTATCAAACTGTGGCGTTGAAACACATTTACATCTTATTTTATACAATATTGGCTTATTAGTTACAGTTTTTGCCAATTTTGTTATTGTATAAATTAAGATGTAAATGTTTCAACGCCACAGTTTGATAATGCCCTTACAAGGCGAAACAATTGTCACTAACTTGATAATAAAATCACGTAGAACCAAAAAAATCGTTTTTTGATTTTAACATTAGATATCATGGAGTTCTACAAAATAAATGCCATATCAATCAATTTAATTACTATAGTATTCTATAGAAAAAAATTACGGGAAGCCCAAAATTGTGTGATTTTTTTAAATTTATCAGAATTTTTAAAGGTGACAAAAAAATTAAAATAATAAGTAATAAAAAAGCACAACAAATCCTGGGGAATTAGGGTGCCAGTTTTAATTTTACTAAAGGTACTACTTTTCTGTAAAAAAGTAAAAACCCCATTATGCGCCACATTTAGTGTGCGCTGGCTGCTAACGTGGTCCTATGTTATAAGGATAGAGTTACTCACGAAATTTTTACAGCTTTGATACGTCGCGACGTCGTTTAAAGTTCTTTTTTGAGAAATAATAAAAAAGTTACATCATCATCATCATCACCATACTATATCCGCTCCCCGTGTGGAGCATATGGATTCCACAAACTTAAAAAGCTTAAAAAACTTTTTTTTAAAGTAACACCACTTGGTAATGTATTCAGACATATTCACACATAGTCTTTGTCACACATAAATCTTGCGCACATACAACTTGTTTGCTATTTAATAGTTTGACCATTAGTTATAAGTCATCATTTCAAAATCTCCCAAAATATTCTAATACAGCAATATTCTAATAACTTTTCCCTAAAAAATGTTTAAACTCCAGTATTTATTAGAAATATTTAGACATTAGTAATCAAAATATTTTGAATTCACAACTGCAAGGATTCTAAATATAAAGTGTATTTAAAACCCATGTATTTTGGTCAAGTTTTAACGATTGACCACGCTCCTCTTTTGAATTAATTCGTTTTGTTTTGTCTTTATTCCTATAAAAAGCGAGCGAGGAAGATTCACTAAGCTGTTTAATTATGATTGATAGCGATGGTTTTTGTTCTAGCTCCCCTATCAAAGAGAAAAGGCTCCGTAAATTTTTGCCCGGTCAGGTATAAATGGTATCATCTCACCCCGTTTTCCCCTCACACAATAAATAAAAATAAAGTCGACCGTTTGGGGGAAAATAATCACACCTTAAAAAGCTATTATCTTCCCTTATTGACGTGCTATACTACCTAGTCTGTACTATTCTGTTTCTATTTTAATTGTAAAAGAAGCGATTAATAGAAAAAGTGAATGTTTTTTCACTATATTTTAGATTTACTGAATTGCTTGAATGATGATCCTTGTGAACTATTGATACTGCTTATTAAATCATTTTTAAAATCTTTTCTTATTCGTATAAAATTACATTCTAATCATATTTTTGTTCCCGTGGTGAAAGCAGCAAATTTAAACATTTTCAGTTTGATTATCATCTATAATCTATGTCAATAAGACTTTTACTCTCAAGCACATTTCTGACGTTCGAAAACTGCACAAAAATGGAATATTTGGTTATAATTGCCATCTCAACTGAGACGAGGTTTGGAAGGGAATATGGGTATCTAGGCACTTACAGCACTTATGACCTGTCATTGACAGGTCATAAGTGCTGGCATAATTCATGCGCAAAATCCAGGTTTTGTCTACAAGGATTTTTTAAACACATTAAAATGGATTGTGATATTAGGGTTTATCGTAAGAGAGCGAAAAATAACATACATGATCAAAAGTGCGGAGTTCGTTCTTACTCCAATTTTTTTTGGAAACGGGGTCATATAAAGTAAAACAATACCTTGTTATATACTGTTGGCAGGGTTGGCATCACAAACACGGATTAAGCCATTTGTTTTGATGGATTAAACAGTTTCATAACAAACCTGGAACTTTTAGTAATGTCCAAAAACAATACCTTTATCGTATATAAAACGAAATGAAAATTTAATATCGAAAATACTACTTACGGAATTCTAATATGTTTTTATTTTTAACGTGATTTGAAATAAAATCCCCTTTTTACCTTAGCACGACGATCCCGTTCGCAGTAGTTATCAATTTTATAAGATAGAAGTTTTTTTTACAATTTACCATGAACCGTAGATAATCCCGAAAACTAATAGATAATACACTAGATTGTGACCCGAACTGGTGCTTAAAATGTAAGGCGCAAATGCGTATAGGTACACGAACTTACAATTACTTGTATTTATTGGTTTTTAGATATATTTATACGCACAACAAAACTAATGTGGCTTAAGAAATAGAAGTATGTTTTGCATTTTTTTCACTCATTAACATTAATTTAAATGGAAAAGTATTGTATAAAAAGTCCTATCCTAAAGGTTTTCCTCTGTTTTGAATAATTAAGGTTTACCATTTAAATCTAGGTGCCGCATCCACAAACCACTAACCTGAGCAAATATACATAGGTATTATTATTCTACCATCCTTGTCGCGTTTTCTTTGTATGGCTCCAGCATTATACGGGAATAAATTAGATTTCCTCCCTAGCAACCCCGTAGCAGAAATGTCAGGTGAACAGCGCGGGAAAATTCTCATCGATCATTAGGTACGGTACGGCTAGAAAATGGCGGATTGGAAATTATTTTATATTTTATACTTCGTCTAAGGTAATCTCGTTTGAAAGGCTCAAAGCAACGATAAACATAAAATCCTTTGGCGTAAAATACACAACCAATTTGTTTCAAGGAAACGAAGAACGCAAATTAAAAAAAGGAGGGTATTAAATTTTCTTGTTATGCGGGCTGTCTAAAAATTTTAATAGAAAATTGATGAAAGAAACCTGACCATTTTATATCCAAGTAAATATTATGATTAAAATCATCTGAATGATTTTATTTTCTTTGCCTTATTCCGATTCTTTATATAAGACCGTATAACGCCATATTAGCAGTAAGTTTCAAAAGTACTATATTTTCGTAATATTGTTTCACGCTGTTTATTTTTCTATTACATCCATCATTGTAATTTATTTTATTTTCTTGTTTCAGGTAAGTTGCAGTCAGAATACAACTTTAATTAAATCGTTTAAGCTCCCAAGTAAGAAATTATTAATAAATTATGTCTTTGTACGATACGTTCGTACATAAACTATTTTAAATAGTATTCAATAAATACAAATACCTACAGTTTAATGCTTAAATTCTTGTAATAAAGGCAGATTTTTACAATTGGCATTATTGTTTTATAACTGCTTCCATTATTTGCTGTTGCCATTGTTGTAAAAATCCCAAAGAAATACAAATTAAATACGTTACATTATACTTTTTCAATTTTCTTATCAACGTTTTCTCATGCACATTTTTCCCATTGTAGATTTGTTTTGTTAGTAAAACGTGGCAAAATATGTAGGTAAGTGGAAACACCCAACTTATTTTTGTTTCCCGAATCAACTATTTGGACACACAATCAATTGGCCGTCAATCTTCTCCGATTACACGATACGGTCTCGGAGTAAAGCCGAGATGCTGTAATAAATGATGGACCAATAGACAGCTGATGAAATAACATTTGTGAGCTTTCTCACCGCCAATGTTAAGGGATGAATGGATCTATGGAAAGAAACGGGATCGGAGATTTATCAGATTTTCTAGAGAAGTTTTCAACTCGAGACTTACTTTGACAACGTCTGAAGATTACTTATCTAAACTTGAGGATCGTATTTTTAAATAACTGAAAAAACACGTCATTTTAAAAATTTGAAATGAATACATCTTCAAACACTGATTGAAGCAAACATGTGAAAAAATTCACCACGATTTTTGGTTCTATTTTTATTTTTTATTTTGGAGTGCTTTTTTACCAAGGTATAACAAGTTGTGGCATTTTTAATCTTCCTTGAGTTTGATTTTATGGTAATAGTTGAATGAATGAAAATTTCTCAACTATTTGAGTTTTCATAGGCACAAATGAACAAAATTTAGTACCAGCTAAAAATGTTTTTTCCTCGTTTTAAGTCTGCATTAGTATTTATTTTAAGTGACAGCATATGTATCTTTAAGGATTCTTATTTTTTTAGGAATACTGGATTTTGGTTTTCAAATAATAAAAAAAAAAGTTAAATTAGTCCTCGGCACGGTTCACCCTAGTGAGGACAAATTTATTCTTTTAACTATTTTGTAATATTTTTCGTTAGTAAATGAATAAATGAAAATATCCATGTGTACAATATACATGCGATAACTCTTGTAATGCTTGTCCAGGTAGGAATATCAGGTATGCTTAAAGGATCGAAAGATTTATTTCAGTCAGGTCGACTATTTCCGAATTTAGAGTTGTCCTTCAGAACAAAAGGAGTAACGTAAAAATTATTACATTAATAAAATTTGTAGTACCCACCTTCCTATATAGGCACAAGCTACCAGATTGTAAAATGTGATAGGAAAAATGGTGAAAGCTTTGAGAGTTTTGATATCGTATTTATTAACCCCGTATAAAAGCTGTGGGGTGCGGCCTTAGACACCCTTAGACTTTATTTTTCCGCTGATTTCTAAATGGAAGTTGGAATCTCAGTACTCAAAAAGCTTCTTAAAAATCGCGTTGGTATTTTACATACTGCCTCCCCTCAGTGTCCTAATTCCTGCCAACTGTTAACTCTCACATTTCTGGAACTTTCTTTCTACTTTGGCCGATCTTCGCAAATCCGATATCGTGTCTTTTGATCTTCGTTTTTATCTTGAAAATGGATAACACGCCTGATGTTTTTGTCCTTTCTTTCGTTTGTTGTATGTAATATTATAATGAATACACGTGTACAGTAAAAGGCCCCCAAAGGTTCTAAGCTGGGTCCTCAACTCTTGCCTAACTAATGATATTCCTATTCAAAGACTCATAATATACCCATTGATTTATATACGGTACAATGTAAATATTTTATTTTAAATGCCTTATACACACATTCGTATAAAATTGTGACTATATATAGGTACCTACTTCATAATTTTGTGCTCTTAAGATTTTAGTAAAAATATTTTTTACACGTCTTGCGTCTCGTGTTGAATCGATAATTTTATCGAAACTGTCTTTTACACAATAACGTCATAATAGACACTGTAGGTACATGTCGTCAGTGGCGTGCACTCCACACAGCCATAAAAGCAGTGCCTACCATACAGAAATAGCATACAAATAAAAAATGCAATTAATTATAAAATATTAACCAAAATTCATAAATACTCCCTACTAATTTACCTTATTTCAAACATACGCGCGAATAATCACGAGCCGTGCTAAGCGCCGCGCGCACAGCGCCACCCAATGAACATACAAAATCGTGTCAGTAAGCAGTACTACACTCAGCCTTTTTTGAACTCCAATTATCATCTTTATTCTCCGCATAAATATGAATGTATGTTAATTTTTAAACAAAAATGGTCGTTTAAAGGCAGTGCTTTATATGGTTAATTTTACTAGAGCTAAAATGACGCCGCCATCGCCAGTACGATGCGGGAAGCACAATGGATAGCGCTCTTTCTCATTGCATTTTCGGAAATATTTGTTTCCTTAGATAGGTATATTCAATAGAATTATTGTTGGATTTTTATACTGCCTACCCTGATTAAAAAATTTGTACACGCCACTGCATGTCGTAATGACGTCAGGGGTCCGACCCTCACCACGGATGTTGTTAAGTCAAATAAAAGTAAAATAATCAAAAATCTAGTAAGCGCGTACGAAAATTACGCTTCACGGTACTGCAATAGTATGTATGTACAATTGTACATTTTATAAACTACACTTTATGGAACAAAAAAATCGTTAGCTGAAATATCTGTTTTCTTGTCTTAACAACACAAGAAGCATTTTATAAAATTATTTACATAAATATTCACTTTCCGAAGTCACTTGCAGGTTTCCATTTTCTTCCAATTGATTGTTAAGTAACTTTTTTAATGCTAAGAACTTGAATTCCCTTGACAAATCCAAGAAATACAAACTTAGGACGGTTTTTCAATCACTTACAAAACTTACGGTAAGTTGTTCGTTTTCTTGGCAGTTGGTATTATTGATTGTAAATACGTTTACAAAATACAGGTGAATTATACCAACATACTTCGTATTTGGGTGCGGCTGAAAGCTTATTTTCCAATGTCTATGGTTTGCAATACGCGATCCAATACACGGTTTTAAATATTTAAAATAAAACATTTGTTTGGTCTATCCAACCTGATTAAATTATAATTTATTCATTTAAAGCGTACCTGAAAAATCTTTAATTCGAACATGATGTCACTAACCTTCAGTTTAGTAGTATAATTACTGATTTATTGAAAACAAGTTTGTAGAACGTGTTATGGTAAAAGCATAAAAATGTACATTAAGCTACGAGAAAACCCGTAAAAGTTACTTATTTATTGAGGAAACTTCCTATAAAACAACATAGTTTTCAAATTTAAATATATATTTTTTAAAATTATTATTTAAAATATTTTTTGAATATTAAAACTAAATTACTACTACTAATACTTTCTCTTATCCGCACCAATGGTGCCATAAGACACCGCCTCGGAATACCTAGTGCTGTATATATTGATCACTTTATTACATGAAGGTAAGATGGTCAGTCATACGCTTCAGAACCAGTCTAAGGTATCACTCATGAAATATTATATCTTTAAAAAAAAAAAAAATTATGTAAAATTTTTTTCATATTTAATGAAGACTTGTGGAATACAAATTAAATTCCAAAAGCTGTTAAAACAATTCATATAGAGCAGACTGCCAGAATCATAATGACAATAATCAAGAGCACAAGAGTGCATGCTAACGAGAGAAGTAGTCAGCTCTTGCAGAAATCACTATATGGGAACCGGTCATTAATTTTCTTTTGAGTCAAACTACTGTCATTGGGAAAGCCCAATAAACCAGAAGGCCCGACCGATTATTATAGGAGAGACCATAGAAATATACGTCGCATATTAATATACATAAAACAGGGTATGATGGGTTATCGACTACGAACCCTCATGGTACCTAGTGATTTCCAACGCCCGACTGCGTCACTAAGGTACAAACACTCCTCCCAGTTAAATATACAAATAGACTTATATATCTGCCCTGAAGATGCAACTAGCAATGTGCTTCCAGACGTCGGCGACCCAAAGATCACAAAAATAATACGTATGATTCATTACCTTATGAAAAATATATTATTTATCCCGCAAAGTACAAAAATGTATGGGAAAAAAAAATCTTTTTTTTTAATTGATAATAGTTTTAATTTTCAAGTAAAAAGTTTTAAATAAGTTTTACAAGAATAAGTCTAGTGTAACAATATTTTATCTAGCATAATATTATCTTAAGTCATAAAAAATTCTATGTTAAAGCTGTTTAGCGAAGTTGTAAGCAGTCGTGCAACTGGTTATTTTAATTGAAAAATTGAAAGGAAACGGTAGATAATGTATTTTCCGTGTTCCTCTTAAAAGGAAAGAAGATAAGATAATTATGGTAAGGGTTAAATCCTTTATGAAACTGACCAATACAATTTGTTCCACCCTGAATTTTCATTTTCCCCTTTTGTGCAGTATCATTACCTTACAAGATGTTTTCTAGTGAATCTTCTATAAGGTAAACTCTCAAATTTATTTTAGGTATACAATATTAGTACTTTTTTTTGGGCGTAAAGATCTCACAAACTGTCTGAAAGCTATTCGATTGCCTAGTCTACTAGCTTTTAGGGCGTCTTCTTAAAGTCAAGTCCCAAAATCAAATTCTTTGGTTGTCGTTTCAAACATTAAAGTATTAAGTTTCATTGAAGTTGGTAATATAAAATATTAACTTAAAGATGAAGATAAATTTTAACTTAACTATACATAATTGTAGAAGCTTCCATGATGAGCCTATATAACTACCTGTTACTTACAATTTGACATCTCATCAGAGACGAGAAGTTTGGGAAGGAATATGGAGTATCTAGGCAGTTTTGGGGATTATGACCTGTCATTGAGGGGTTAAGTGGCCACTTGATGTATTTACAACATCTCCCTATTTCACCTAGTAATGGATTATCCATTATCTGCAATATACTGTAAAATGTGCGCTACGAATCACATGTAAAACACTATATGTCATCCTTTGGAAAAATATTGATGGCTGATATGGACTATCAAATTCATAGGTGAAATGGGGTTAGGATATGTTGTAATACATCAATGTGGCCACTTCAACCCAGCCAATGACAGCTTATAAGCCCTATGTAAACGCCCTAGATATTTCTTATTCTACTTTTCTTATACTTTCTCGTCTATTGTTGAGATGCCAAATTGTAATTAATTATGCCCGTGTATATGGTGTGAAATCAGTTTTTTATGGATCTACAAGTATTTGGACACACTCAAAATGTTTTTTACTTGTTACTTACCTATCTAAACAAGAGCGTCTAATCAATAATCAACATAATCTGTCAACAGCAACGTATGGGCAAACTCGAATAGCATGTCATAAAATATCATAAAATTCATAAATGTTCATATCAAACAGGTACCCGAATTTATTAAAATGCGCGTAATGCAGAAAAATATGGAGGAAATAATTTAGACACTGGGAAGGCAAATTCAACCCTTTCGGGTCGGTATTCAAGATGGCGTCACTCTGGTTTGCGTCTCCGCTGGCGCTGTTCTATTTCAGAGGCAAAATGGCTCCTCGGGGAGCTGTCCAAAGAAGGACGCCTGACCAATCTGCCGGAATTACTCCATATTTATTATGCATAGTTTACACGAGGATTATACAACCGCGTTTAGTTTGAAATACAATGTATTTGTCTGTGCGTCACCAAACTGAAAATAAAAATTTGTGTAAAAAGTGAAAAAAAAAGTTAAGTAATTTTCCCATTCAGTCCTTTCGCGATTATGATTATGATTGTGTTGACGTATGAAAATTATTTATAGCAAAGGAAAAATAGGAGCTAGTTAATTTACATAAGAAAAGTAGCTGCCCCTTTGTAGGTGGCGCGATGCGTTTGTGATTTTTAATTTTTTTGTGAATAAGAAAGTCTGGAAATGCTCTATTTTTCTACAGGCATAAATTAAAAAAATGTCGTAATCATCAATACATTTCCGCTCCCCATGTGGAGTGTATGGATTCTATAAACTGCCTCCAAGCTAAGCAATTGCTTACAAGTTCCCCTGCATCTTCCACGTAAATTCTAAGTTCCGTAGCTCTGACGGGCAACTACCGACGGATTGTCAGCAGCAAACAATTTTATTTGCATTCCCATTGTGAGTTTATATTATTTAAAGATATTTTTTTAAATCCCTCAGTTCATATTCCTACTTCTGGTCCAAGTCCTTTAGCTTTGACTTAAACCGCCAAATGATTTTCAATAATGAACAGTTTGTATGCATTCCCAATTATTGTCAGATCGCGGTGATGACTTTACATTGTTCCAGGTATCTTTATTTAGTCTTTTGCCTTCTTTTTATTTAATCTCTAAAAGCCAGTCAGCGATGTAGATTCACTGCTTTTCCACTTCGGTGATGGTGAAACACTATGACGGATAAAAATTATGAACCAGTGTTCCCGAACCTCCCGATTTATCGGGAGATTCCCTCTCCCGAAAAGTACCCGACGCCTGAAATGTACAGTCCAGATCTTCAGAAAAGACCTTAAATTCTCCCGTTTTTATGAAACTTCCGATTTGAGTTTTTAGATTTGGGAACACTGCGCGCAATTCTATGATCTTTATCGGGCGGATATCGCAGAGATATCATTTGAACTAAAATCGAGTTTCTTGTTTCTTCTTTGAAAACCGAAACATTTTAAATAAATTTGGTACTATTTTTTATAATCAGTGGATAATCACACGTCAAACATATTGCAAGCAAAATTCCATTAAAACATCAAAATTTTCGTATGGAAAAATCCATTACAACAAAACGTGAAAAACGGGGAAACCTGCGTGTTAACCAAAGAGAAAGAGACACTGGTTTGCGTTTTATTCTCAAGAGCAAAATATATGGATTCACGTGTTTACATAGTGAATTTATGATGAAATATTAACCAATCCGTTTACAAAAGCTTTGTATCAACTGAATTTTGGAGACATCGTGTAGTAAAAGGCAAAAGTCTTCTCCCCATAGAATGTTTAAAGGACGTCGTTAGTAAAAACAGCGGATGTACATAATAGGATAATATTTCCATCCTGACTAATTATTTTTAATAAGGAAGGAAACTAGACAAGACCTTTAATCCAAAAGAAAAGTTACATCTTAGAATTTCTACTTCTATTTTCAGAACAACGGAAATTTTCAATGGTAAAAAAATACGATTTAATAAGAATTGTTTTAATTATCTGCTCCATTATAAATAACTGGTCTATTAGAAAAATAGATAATGGTCATTTGAAAACAATTAATTGATGATTAAATATCGGATACCAGTAATTTGCCATATGAATTTAACATTTCGTACTCTTAATAATCTTGTATCTACTTGGTCTCAACTTATTAATAATACTCCGTAGCTCTCAGCCCTTTCGGTGACTGCATGTTGAAGTACAAGAGGTTTGGTATAAATTTTGAAATGAAATCTTAAAAAATGTTACGTTTATAATTAGATAATATTATTATGCATTTGGGTATATTGCACGTATTTGGCAAAACACAAATATGAAGTATATTTTTATATGAGAAATAATATAGTATTTCAAGTTTATGCAATTATTTATCTTTACCAGGAGAGCATAAAGTTTTCACGGTGTTTTATCATTCCCACAATGCAGGAACCACGTATTCAAACTATTGTATTTCCATAGAGCAGAGAAACCTTTCCTAGAGATGTGTCGCACAATCTTATTTCAAAGCGCGAAACACACAAAGGCCTTTTCGTAGAATGAATATAGAAAGCTCGCAAAAAACGTACTCTTTGTAAATGTATGTACAGTGAGAAAATAGTAGAAATTCAGTTTTGTTAAACATCGCTGGTTGGCAAGAACAGGTATTTAAATATGTTGCGCGTGCTTTGAAGGAGTTTTTAATCTGATTTCAACATAAAGAAGTTTAATAACGTTCCTAGGAAGATACAGAACTCAATAACGTGAGAAGAAAACTGGTTATTGCAATCTAAATAATGTTATTCTAACAATCTGTTGCAGGTTAGATCAAGGTTTTCATCATTAATTTTCAACAAGGATAGGGATGAGTGTAGAAAAAAGGAGAAGTGTATGTCCATAACTGGAATGAAGATAGCCGAGGAAGAAGAATGAGATTTTCAACCCCAGTTTGAAGGCCCCGATTGTATCAAAGAATTTACAAAAATAATGCTTTGTTTTACGATTTTGCCGGGAATCTAACCTTAAACCTCTGTGGTGAGAGTTCAGCGGCTTAAACCATTGCATCTTAAAGGAGGCCAAATATTATTTAAAGATAAATTATTGCCATCTGCCGGTTACAAAATTTAGTAAATAAATAAAAATACCGGAATTAAAAACAAGGCTCTGATCAAATCCTTTTATTTGTTCCACCAATTTAATAAATAATCAAATGTTCTATTAGCAATATGTAAATACTATTAGCAATATGAAATGCCATACATAATAAACCATTCAATATAAATCTAGGAAAGTAATTGTAATAATGTATAAAACGAATTAAATATTTTTTTACTAACCTTACTCATGTTACACATACATCTGCACCAGTATCTACTATAAACGTATCTAAAAGAAAATTCTCAAGTGGTTAATGCCACAACACCTAAAGTTGGAAATCTTTCCCGAGAAGAATATGTACCTTGTTCCCTTCACTACCGAGTGGTGTGACGTCATACCACTCACCTGGTGCCGATATGGCCTTCTTTCTTATTTTTGAGTTTAGGGATAACCGTGACGAGGCAGAATGCTCCATTGAGAAGTGTTCGTGTAGTTTTCTTTGCTTCCATGTAAAAGTTCATATTTTTATAATATTATGCTATATTTTAGAACATATATATTTCAACACCTGGAGTTTTCCTTTTTTTTCGTTAGAAACGCACATGTAGATAGTTTGGAACATGTACACAGGCTATGCCTTTGTACAAGTTGTATTTAATTTTTTATATGAATGTGGAATTATTACATTTTTAATTTAAAAAAAAATGGGAAAAAAAAAAAAATTCTTTTTTTTTTTAATAAAAAAAAAAGTAACATATGAGCAAAATCAAAAATGTTACTAGTGTAGATATCCGCTAATAAGCGGAATAAGGAGCGTTTTGGTACGTCAAGTAGCCACTTAACCCATCCAATGACAGGTCATATGCCCTATATAAAGCTTGAATATCCATATTCCCGAATTAAAAAAAAATCTACTTCATCTCAAAAATCAAATTTTACTAGTATGCCTCCCGAACAATACTCAGCTTATAGTAATTTTACGATTGTACCCATGTACAATGCACATAAAAATGTAATTTTACACAGATAACATAAATTCAGATTATATCAGATTTATGTTTTTTGTATAAAGTTACAAACAATATAATTGACAGTCCCTGTCTTCTAGAGCAGAATTATCAAAATAATTCTTTTATGTATGGAAGTGGTTCGAAATTCAATGAATATTGTACCCACCTTGACATTTTTGGCATCGGACTATCTAACTTTAAAGTAAGATTATTTGAAATTTTATAGACCGAAAAGGGTATTTCTATTCCCAGTCCTCTCCATTTATTTTTTTCCCTCTTTCCCTGTCATCTCCTTTTCTTCTCATCTCATCCTTCCCTTTTATCTCTTGTTTTATATTTATTTTTTCTTTCTTACTAGGCCTATGTTTATGCGTGAAAAACAATTGTTCTCATCTCTATTCCTGGAAACAAAATAAATAAATAAACAGACTCAAAGCTGCAGAATTTTTATAAACCACAACTATGTATTGTATAATTTTATGCCCGAATACTAAACAAATTTAAAAATAGGTATTAGTGTCAAATCCATATCGTACCTCAATAAAAGGATTATTTGTTTCATAATGTTGGAGTTTCATTAAGTATAGCCCTTTACGTCAAATATTTAGAAGTCTGTTGATCGATTAATAATATTAGTAATAAAAAGTTCAAAAAAATTTCCTTCTCAACTTTTTTTATTGCTTTATTTTTTGCTTCCCTTATTATAAATATGTTAAATTGTTTAAAACAGAAGATAGTATGCTTATAATTAGTAGACTCGTGGTATGACCCGTCAAAAATTAATTAAATTGAAAGTAAACACTAATTTTGCCAAGAAAACAAAGGGTTGAAAAAACATTTCCTGCATCAGAAAATTTTCTATGCTTTTTTTTTTCTTACTCTTTTCCTATGCAAATATATTTATTACATAATATTAACATATTACTGACCACAATGATTTTTTTTTTGTTGATTCGGCGGTCTTTGGAAAAAACATGATAACTGCATTTTCGGTCATATTTGGCTAAGTATAAAAATATGCTTTCCGATGTATTTATTTTCATTTGGTACAAACGTAATAGCTGTATTTTATTAGAATTTGCCCTAAACACCATGACCATGTGATGGTACGTGAAGTTAAATTGGCATTTATAAGAACAATAATTGAAAGCTTAAAATTTTTCTCGTGAAAAATAGCACTTTGCACTTATCATGTTTCTCCGTTGAATCCTAACAACTTAACTAACAACTGAACTGTACTTATTATGCTGGTTGGAAGATATTTCCACAAGGCAATAAACTCACCACTGTAAATACACCAATATCTGGTCATTTGCTTCTTCAACAACCGTTAGTTGTCCACTGCTGGACATAGGTCTCCTTCATGTTGGTCCAGTGTAGTCTTTCTTGGGCTTCGATCTGCCATAAATATGCCATCTAGATCCTGTAGTATATTATCCAGCTATCATCTTGGCGGTCCCTCTACAGATCTCCTTGCAGCTCTAATAACTTAAATAAATAAATATAAAATAATTTTAATAACGTCTTATAAGTGAACAATTTAAAAATATAAAAAATCCAGTCAACATTTATTTAGCACATTTATTTGCAAGACAGTGTATTATAAATTAATAACGGATATCTTTAATTCACAAGAATGATTATCTTGAATTAACAGATGTACAATTCACCCCGAGTAGTAAATGCTGTCGACCGAACTTGATGTCACTATTATTAGCCCTTGACATTATCTGACTGCCAGCCTAACGACAGTGATTACAGGAATGTTTGAGTTTCTGTATTTTGCCATAACTGCGGTACAACATCTGTAAATTGTGGCAGTCAACTTTGGTCTCGACCGCAATATAACAGTACTGAAACATAGCGATACTGTTGTTTAGATTAACGTCAGCAAATTAAGCAAGATTGAGCTGCGATGGAAACATTTAGTAGGATTATTTACTAGCTAAAGATAATGTGACGCGAATTGTGGATTTACGTCATCGTTGTTTTCTTCCGCCTGTATTTTCCTTCCATGTTTTTTTATCACGATACTGAAAAAATAAAGTAGATAGTTTAAACAAAATCTGGATAATAACATCTTAATGGCTTATCCACCATTAGGTAACCATAAGGAAACCTAGTAATACTTTTAAACAATTTTTTTTAGTCCAAAGGCTTCTTCTTTTCTATTCTTTTCCACATTTGCTCCTACGTGGAGCAGATGGACATCACTAAACGCTTCAAAAAAACCCTGTCACCGACCAATGCATCACACTGATTTAGTTAAAAACTGATTCGATGCTTTTGTGAAAATTGAATTGGATTTTTTGTAGATTAACTTAAAGTCGTTATACATTACAAATGTAAAAATTAAATGTATGAATTTAATAATTTTAACAATGTGACTATTTCCATACGAGAATAATTTTTGTGAACGTATGTACGTTAAAATTATTTACAAAACAGTATTAAAATTGCGTATTTTTCTATTGTAAGATAAGATCTAAGTAGTAGTTCTGCCTCGTAATTTCACTTAAGTGAGATCGTAATTTGCTTTAATCCTAAGTGAAATAAATACCAGTACAGTAAATTTATACAAAAGGTTTCCTAATATTCTAATAATAGCTTAAATAACTCGTTAAATGGAACATAGCCATTCTTATTCACAAATCATTTGTTATTTCTTGCATGAAATCTGATTCACTTCATGAAAATGGTGTCTTGTTTATGGAAAATTCTGTAGCAGTCTTACCAATTATATTAAGTTAAAATTCGTGCTAGTAAATATGGGAAACTTGTAGTAAAATAAATGTAGAATACAGAATAAAGTTTTCTGCGGAATATTTTACAGATATTTTTTTGGTGAAGTGGTTTTTTATTAACGTTTGAATTAAACCTGTGCCTGCAAGATTTTACGCAAAATGCCCCCAGTGTTTTTATAGTTGTACAATAATTATTATTCGAATAAAGTGTTTCTGGGAATTGTATTAATTACTGTAACTTCGAGCTTTTAGAAATGGCTGGAAAAATTACGTCGGATGAAGTTTACATGGCCGCTAGGAGATTTTACTAGAAACTTAATGTTCAAGTTGCCAGTTCTGAGCCCTAACTTTTATATAAACGCAAACACAAATAATAATTTAGCCAAGTAATAAAATACAAGGTAAAATCGTTGAGTTGGAAGTATTATTAATACTTATTTTTTCGATATTTTTGATATCCCAACAGAGACAGAGAAACTCTGGAAACGAATGTGTATTATCTAGGCGTTTACGGGGCTTATGACCTCCTGTCATTGGCTGGTTAAGCGGGCACTTGATGTATTACAACATTCCCCATTCGACCCATCAGCTGATAACCCATGACAAATTTCGGAACTTCTATTAGTATGAATTATCCTCCCACGTTTCACTTTACAAGTGATTTTCTCACTGGTGACATCTGTTGAGAAGATTGTTAAGCATTTTTGGCAGTAATTTGTCTACAAGTATTTGTACACATTCTTTATTTATTAATCTAATTTTCTCAAAAAGCTAGAATCATCTCTAGAAGGTTTGTGAAAATCACTTCCGTGATCTTATCTTAAGCTAGACAGTTTATGATATAAGTGAAACTTATCGGAAATTTCTTTAAAAATACCTTAGCAAAGATTTCTGATGGAAAAAATACAGAAATTTGCGTTTGGGCGTAATTAATTATTCTTGTAATAAACTATCAAAAAACACCGCACATTATGTAACAAAATAGTGCGAGATATTTACATAAAATGTAGGATTACTTTGCAATAACTTTTCTTAGATTGTTACACAGCCTGTTAAAAATCGTAATGCATATTTATGGAATATAATAAGATTGCATAGATTTCTTTTTACGTCAAAAAATCATTATGTATATTTATGCTCTAATATGTAGCTTTTTTTGGGACAGTATTTTTTTAACTGTAGCTTCTTTTCTTTTCCTTATATTTTGGCAGCCAGCCACAAGAGTAAGATTTTTTAAAACATTACAAGAAAAAAAACTACTTTCAAGAATAATTTTCTGTCATTTAAATTAATTTTATGACACTAATTTCGACTGTTCAACTTAGCTTAGCGTTATATCGATTGTATAATTTTCTTAAAATTATTTTTCAAATATTTAATAGGTATAGATATAAATTAGTTAATTGATTGAACGGGTGGTGGCCCAGTGGGTAGCGTCGCGGTCTCTGAGTCCAGAGATCGCCGGTTCGAAACCCCACTTCGACACGACTTGATTCCTATTTTCAAGCACAAGCCGCTTAGGCTTTATTGAAAATAGTATTTACAAATTGAAATATGTGCAAATATCATAAGATTGCATAGATTTCTTTTTTAATTAAAAAAAAAAAAAAAAAAAAAAAAAATTGAACAAAATTTTTTTTAATGTTATAATTTGTTTAACACATATTTAAATTTATTTTTTATTAACGTTTCACATATTTTTTGTTCATAATCACAATATAAACAGAAATATGGCAATATCATAAACGAAGTACACGATTTTTTATTAACTATACATTTTGCTGTGTCGTTTTTTGTAAAAAAATTCAAAAAAAATCTATCCATAAATGCAAAAAAAAACAATTTAGCTGGCCAGATTAATGTTGGTACAGCAAGAGTAAATGAGTGTCTACTACTTTCTCCGTAATTTAGTACCTATTTTTTTTGCGTTTTACACCTCTAAATGATTTTTTTAATGAAAACTGCCCTGTATTTAATAATCTATAATGATCCATTATAATTATATAATGTAACTCTTTCGTTTTATAAAATTTAATGTAATAAAGCACCTTTGATGTAAAACTTTCAAAGTAAGTAAACATGTAAATAATTATTAAAGTATTCCCTGCCACTAACCATCTCAGTAAAGGCATGTTTTAGTTGCATACATAAAATAGCAATAAACCTTTTTGACCCTCAGAAAATATGTTTCTTCCCCGTCTAACCCTTTCGCGCAGCCGCAGAACAAAACCATATTTCAATCGCGCGAAGCAATTAAAACTTTTTAGTTCTAAAAGTTTTCCTAGAATTTTACAACCGATTGTTCGAACTATACGCAGATGCTGCAGAGCCAACTTTCAATAGTTCGTCTTCTATCTTAACCTGGACTGCGATTGTGATCGAGTATCTATAGATAATTTTACAGAATTACCTGGTCGATAAAAACGTAACAGAATTCCCGATAATTTCGTAGAATGGAAGAGAGTTAAAAATGTCACAGATGTATTATTTAGAGTAATATGAGTTCAAAAAATTATATTCAGTATTGCCAAAAAAACGTGGCGTGATCAATATGTACAAGTAGGTTAAAATTAGAAAAAAGTCCATATAATCAGCGTGTGTGCGTTAGATGTATGAAAGTGTGCCAGGACAGTGTGTTGTGGCATTTTATCCCCTCTGTCTACTTCTGTGGGAAAATTAATTTTTAATTAACTAAGTATTCAATTAAAAAAAATATGATAAATATGTTTGATTACAGATTACAAACGAAGCCAGTAAGATTCGAGCACGTAAGATAAACTCTTAAAAATCTCATTTTCAATCGCTACCATAAACCAGTTTCTCTTTTCTCTTACCTTTGCGAGAAATACTTCTCATTCGTTTTCCTCTTAAACTTTTGTCAGTTCAGTAGAATACTTCAATTTTACGTTAGCATTTTACCCAAGACGCAAACCTTTTGATCAAACAAAATCATTTGCTTACGAAAGTTTTGAATAAACATCTTCACGAGACTAATTGTTCCGAGAGAACAATCATTGCAAACTGATTTAGGATCAAAATGATCAATGCCTCATATTAATTTCGTTAGAGACAGATAATATAAAATAGTGGAATCGGTCTGCAAAGCACCGATTCCTCCCCTTGTCTTTATCACCCTCCAGTCACCAGATCTCTTGTTAGGTTTTATGTACAGTGTACATACATAATTGTACGTTTGTTTTTTCATTTTCTCCGACATATTTCGTTGGAACTATGTTATTGGTCTCCGATATTATGTTTACTTAACCTTGTATTCTAAATAAATGTTTCGCTGTTGAGTTACCCATTAAATAAAATTTAAATTAAATTAAATAAATATTTATTTTTTAAATGGTAGTATGTGGTTAATTGTATCAAATTGTATATTATTGTATTTAAAGCATCCAATGACAAACGACTTAGTGTATCTACATGAATATAAGATGTTCAGTCTTGCGCCCTATTATCAGTCCAAGGTATATGATATGAAGTATTTTCGTATGCTATAAAAACTATATTGAAATAAATATTTCGCATTGGTCCCGTCGGGAATTGAATCCCACTTCGTGGTTTCGTGGTATGTGCGTTGAGCAACTATGTATAAGGATACAATTTCGTCTAGAAACACTGTTTGATCAATATTTCTTACAATTACCGATTTTATTTTGTTTAGCTCTATCTTGCGTTTTTTCCTGAACCACCTTAATTTTCTTCCGATCAAGTAACGATTTTCCGCGCGACCTCCTTAATTACCTCATTTCTGGAACATTTAACCTTCTTTCATACTTCTTGTACCATTTAGCAGTCTGATTACCTCCATAAGTGGAAGTGGTACGTATTAGAGAGGCTTCGCTGGGTACTACCACGTATTTGTGTTCGAAAAAGTAGAAACATTATGGTAAATGCAATAAAAGTATCTATATTTCTCAGAATTCCGTAGTAAACATGTATGTATGTATTACAGTTTGTACATAAATGAATAGTTTTTAAAACAAGAGTTTGTTACACATAAGTAAATAAATAAAAATGGGGATTCCTTAAACTCAGATAATCACAAATACGTTTTAAATTAATATGAAATCCTGCGTAGTATTTATCATAAATAGATTTTCTGTGCGGTTCTCCATAAAGTATAACCGGTCTATATTTCAAACATCACAGGCCGTAGTTTTAAATTGGGTATTTCATACAGCGCTTATGAAAATTCTGTAAAAGCTGTGCGTTCTCAAACCTTTTTCCGTATTGGATTACGTATTCTGTTCACGTCCAACATTTGAGGAGGAATTTGAAACGTCCACTAGTTTCTTTACTCCTCATGCGATTCATTTAACTAACTCGTTACCAACTCCGTAACGACCTACCAACGTTACATCTCTCCTTTATATTCCGCCTGGCGGCCATACTATCGATCTCGTTTGTAACGCAAACTTTACAACGAGTGCTACATGATTAGGTGTTCATGACAAATTAAATTACAATATAGATCACTCATACTAACATTCATTAACCCCATCTAATGGTGCATAGGGTACTGCATTGGCACACCGAGTGCGATATATCTTAATCATTCGTTACATAAATACATGTCACCCAGTGGATGAAAATAGTTACGGCATTGGAAAAAGTTCCTTTGTGCGCCTGATTACTTATAAAACAGATCTCTATTAGACAAAACCATACCAGCATTTGTACCTAAAGCGCACTTTATACGGACAGTAAACTGTACAAACTTAAACATTAACAAAATAAACCTGTAAATATATATTTAAACAATCATCATTTACTAAAGCATATTTTTAACTTGACATTAGCAAAGGCATTATATGTTTAATGCAACGCCATAATTTTTTTTTTTTTTAAACTGTACAAACTGTCCCGTATGTAAAGATAGGGATGTATAGCCTTATAGTTATATGAACATAATATACAAACATGTAAGTAGGGCAGAAAAAAATTGTTAAGATAAAGAAATTTGGCTCTCATCCAGAACAATTAAGACGCAAAAAAGTTATAGGTATCAGTTATTCGACAAAGCATTGTTTAAGTTTTCATAAATTTAAATGAAAAATTTAAAAAGTTTCATGTCACAATTTATTAGTTGCTAGAAGTTTCTCGTATGTACACAATATTTCCCTCTACGAAGGATGCTCAGTGTTCATGTTGCCATACATTGTTTAAACTCAATATTCTCACACCCGAGAAACTTCCTAGTTAATATGAAACAAAGTTTATTAGCTCCACTGATCTGGCAGCAACTGTGAAGTTGCTAGCCAACTAGGTAGGTAGGTAAATATACGATATGAATTTAACTAGCATAAAACAGCCCTACGAATTGAAAACGCTTTTTTTTAAATCATTTTACAAGCAACAATTGTAAAGTAATAATCACTCTTTCGAAACATTTTTTTTAGAGTTAAAATATAACTAATTTAAAGGTTTTGCTGGGCTAATATCAAATATTATTGAAATCCCAACAGAGACAGAGATACTCTAGAAACGAATGTGAATTATCTAGGCTACAGGGATCAAGTGGCCATTTAACCCAGCCAATGACAGGTCATAACCCTTATAAGCGCCTAGATAATCCACATTCGTTTCTAGAGTTTCTCTGTCTGTGTTAGGATATCAATAATATTTAAATTAATAGTGACTGTTAAAGAAGTTTGGGAGCCTTACCTACTGTTTCCCTGTGTCCACTCGATGTCCATCGTAGTCTTAGAGCAGTCATTACTTCCCTTCCTGACAGAGTGTGCCTACTTACTGACACACTGAATGCTGAAACTTCCTACAGCCAAAGTGGAAGGTAATCTTACAAAAGGGCAAACGATTATTGATGTTTATACTAGCACGCACAAGGAACTCGCTATCCGTCTAGAAATTGCTGAAGCAACCTTCAACACGATGCGTGTTGCCTGGAGTTCCAGTTTATACTCGGTCAAAACAAAATGCCGACTCTTTAATTCCTGCATTGTGTCGGTGCTCCTTTATGGATGCGAATCCTGGCACCTAACAAAAGCTCAGAATGCTCGCTTTGTTGAGTTTTGAGAATATGTGTCTGAGAAGGATTCTAGGCAAACGCTGAAGTTCGGGAACGGAAGCAGCAACCTCCAATAACTGGAGTCGTGAATATGCGGCGTAGGACCTGGCTTGGGCATGTACTCCGGATGCCTCGTGAGAGCCTGAACCCGAGCTACCTCTTCTTTGCGCCTGCAGGATCCCGCCGTCCTGGCAGACCGTCGATGACCATCCTACGGCTGTATTCGGCGGAGCTGATGGCTGCAGGCCTGACGGGGGGGGAGAGGCGAGAGAGCTGGCTGGTGACAGGGTCTCCTGGGGGGATCTAGTGATGTCCACATGCTCCACATAGGAGCGAACGTGGCGTAAGAAGAAGATACTAGAAGCATCTATTTTTCTTTAGGGATTAGTTGCTTAAGTTTTTAATCTCATAGTGAAATAATGAAACTTCTACATGAACAATGTAATAATTGATAGTTTTACATGCATTATTTATTTACATGTGATTTTCATAATTTCATGTGTGATATCTTGGATTGGTACTAAAGCGTAAGACTGATCATCTTACCTTCATGTAATAAAATTATCAAGATGCACTTGCACTTGGTGTACCAATTATGCACCATTGGGTGCGGATAAGGGAAAGTAATGGTAGTAGTAGTTTACATGCATATGTTTTTGTTTGTCCACCTCGTGGTGTTGCGGTAGCTCGTTGGGACGCCTTGCATGAAGTCATGGGTTCGTTTCTTGATGGAGGTCAATGTGAAATATTTATTTTAATATGATTTTCGCAGAAAAAGTATTTCATATGTGATATCTTGGACTAGCACTGAAGCGTAAGACAGATCATCTTTCATTCTTATAACAAATTATCAAGATTCACTGCAATTGATGTCTCAATACAGTATAAATATACAGCATATGGGGCGGAAAAGGGAATGTAGTAGTAGTTAAATAAAATAATTATATGATATAACAATAATTTTGGGTTTTAATACATTTGTTTTTGTTTCCTTTCCATGGCAGGAATTACCAATATATCTACATCTTCATGTAGATACAGGTCAGTATAAGGTGAATACAAGCGGTTTTCGACCTTGTACTGGCGATTTTTTATGGATATCCGTTGATAATCGAATTTGTCTGAATTGAATTTTGAAAAAAGTCAAATTTTCTTGTTCTAACTTCAGTATATTAACGGAATTTAAGATATATAATATATCAAACTAAAAGGGCACTGCTGGTACATGAGGCCACTAATTTATTAAATAAACAAGCATAAAGTACTATTCTTTTCTCCTAACTCCTTTAGAAGTAAAAGCTAATAATACCACGAGCTTTAGGCACTAATTCTCCATAGCCATGGGTAAAACTGCGGTTAATTAAGCCAATATTTCACTTTCATGTCCTGGGAGCGCAGGTGTAGCAGGAGAGTAGAAAATCGATGGACTTGACGAGAATACCCTTTGTAAATTTTACCCTTCAAACTGTCTGTAAAGATAACGATAATACTCGCATTACTCCGCAAAACGTTCAATAATGCATTTAGCGAAAACGCAGAAACAGAGTGCCCATAAACGGTAACGATTGTTTAAAGTCTCTTCTGAGAAAATCCACGAATAGAAGTGATAATCATTTTACGCTACTAGATTCAGTCATAAAATTAAAATATTACAAACTATTCTCAGAACATTACTAGTAAATTAAATATGAAACATAAAAGCAACCACACAACATTTTCACAAAAATATTATGACAATACTCGTAGATATAATTTAGTGATAGGTTTCTTCCCGATAACACGACTATTCTTAAAAACGTTATAAATATTTAAAGTATATTTTTACAATTCCAACGATATAAAACACAATGATCAAAAATGTTGTTTTCATTTATAAATTTATGTTTTAAAAACACGAAAATACGAATGATTTTTAACGCCCGTTATTGGTTAATGACGTCATACCCCGTCTACCATGAAAGGCGTGAAATTCATTACGAAGTGAGCGCCTATATTGCTGTGACGTCACACCGCATGCGCGCCAAATGAAGGATTCTGCGAGCGATTTGAAACAGCGCTATTTCAAACCGCGCTAAAAAATTCATATGACATCGTAAAAAAAAATTAAAATTCCCTTTGATAGTGTAATTTTACAATCAATTTTTTAAAATTAAAAATTAAAAATCGGGAAGAACCCAATTGAGTTTGTAATAAAATGATAAGTTGCTGAGAAATGTATTATTATTTCTGAACCCATATTTTTTACATTACAAAATATGATGAAGGTACTTTAATAAATGTCTTCGTTAAAAATAGCAAAAATCTCAATTTAAATACTTCGTCTTCATCAGTCTATGTTCACTCTCTATGTGGAGCATAAGTCCAAATTACGTCCCAAGCGATGTCGCAAACTTTCCGTGCATCCTCCAACAGTGGTCGTCCCACAGCTCTGCCGCAAACTAGAAGAACTCAGAAGAAACGGATGCCAAGAACCTAGAATCGGATGGTGTCGGCTCTCGGGAGGCATACGTTGTATAATATTACGGCCTAACCAGCCGAAACGCCTTCGCCGGATGACAGTAGAAACCATGACTAGTTTACATAAAAAGTTAAAGATAATATTTTAAGTATATTATGGCACATAGATAACCAATTTGCTCACATGTGGATGTAGGTCTATAAACGCTTGTATCAACCTCGTATCGACGATTTTATTTGGGTTTTTTATTTTTCTATTTGGGTATTTCAATGTACTAAAATTCACCTATCAATGTTAAGGCCATACATCACATTTTCATGTAAACGTCCAGAATGTTTGCCCTCGTATATTGCATGTAATGAATCTTCGTAATTAGAGTGCTGTCAAATTTCGTGACTTGATTAAAGATGTAAACTAAGCCAAGTCAGCGCAAATTTCCGAAATGTGACACCACGTGTTAAACACATGACAACTGACTTCATGGATGTCACACAAAGTTTCGTAATGAGCTTTTAGCAGCCACACAGTAGCTCGGAGCATGATGTATGATATACACAAGATCTATACGTACAATTTAACTTACTAAAGTCATAGCTTGACATAAAGCTTTCGAAGTTTTTGAATCAAATTTAGCGAGCAATAAAACGTATTACACCCTTTGATTTAATTACGATAACATTGAACTAATTCAGTGAAATATTGTATTTTTTAAATTATTTACCAGGGAATTTTTTTGTATGATTACCCAAATAGAATATTGATATAATTATATTCATCTCAAACTACTTGACATTAATATGAAATTTTGTATGCTGTATTATTAGGTATATTTTGTTGCTTTTAATTTACTGGCGTGGTGTGACGTAGCACACCTATACAACGTTACGTCGACGCTTAGAAACACATTTTATTAATTCTCACCTTTTAATTAGTATTACAAAAATATTTAAGCAGGGTACGTCAGTAAAATTGATGCACCTAGTAAGCATGATAAATTAGAATATCATTTATAATCTGTTGATGAATATTGAACACTCGCATTTATGTTTATTTATAATTGTCATTTCTTTCATTTTCAATATAATTTAATATTAGTAAGTTTACATATATTTTTGTCAAGGAATCTTTGGTTCTATTTATTGTTGAACGACATGAAGTGAAAACTTGACAAATTTCTTCTTGAAAAGAATACAGGAAAAGAAAACTAAAACATTTACCTTTTAGCGTGTCTTTGTTGTCTAGAATAAGAATGAAAAGATATCGATTTTAAATAAACATTCCTTTCCTGACTTATTTTCTTTTAGTCATCACTTTTGTGAACCTTAAACGGTTGATTAGATTACCAACATTTCATTATTTTTTATTATTCTTTCAGAAATTCAGAATTCAATCAATGAAGGTTGTAACTAGAAAATATATTAGGAAGATTGCGACCTAGAGATGGTTTGTGTCAAGCAAATGAATGCATGACGAATTAAAGTTTGAAAGTACGACTGAACAGATTTACCCACAAAATGATAGGAACTCTTTTGCTATTTTGTCGTAAAACTTACTATGCTATTTTGTGGTTTGTATTTTCTTCCAAACGAGCATGTTTTGACGGAAATCTTTGAATCAAAATCTTTGTAAAAAATCATTTGAGAATCTTTTCATGTAGGTAGGTACGCTTTAAAAAGCTCGCGGAAACTAAACAGCTAATAGTAGGTAAGAATTATTTTTAATACTTATTGTAAGTAAAAATCATTGGAGTAACTTATTGTTTTCGCATATGACATATAAATGTTTTTATACATTTGTTTTTGAATAAAAAATGACTTATCGCACTATCGAATTCAGCAAGTGGTCACCTAACCCCACTTGTAAAATTAAAAATTCATTCGTCAATCTTAACTTACAAACACTCGCAAGATTTAACTGACATTTCGGACCTACATTATTTAAACAACGTCCTAAGTAAATCAATCAACATTACACATTCACTTGAATGTATCACACCTGTTGTGATTGACTCAAATTACCTTTATTGACATTGAGTACACAACAAAACCGCGGAACATTAATATTGTGATATTATAGTTTAAGCGATTCCATCAAATTTTCCCACGCTTTTGTTTTAACACAGAGTTAGTCTACAACGAAACTACTAGCAATCTTATACACTCTGTACTTGTTATTACACGTACAAGTGTTTATCACGATATTCCACGTCATAAATTTTCCTGATAATACAGTCTACAAGGCGTATACTTACTTCTAAAAACAAACTGATTAAATACGGTCAGACAAGTATTGTTGGAATACAAACATGTTAAAAACGATGTACTTGTTAACATATAGCAAATTTATAAGGCTGGTATAGGCATACATATAAAATTCATTTGCAAAGGCTATCTACGCAGCAAGGTCTTATTACCACTGTACATAAGGTTAATAATTAATATATATTAATTACCAAAACCATCCATCCCTACATGTTTAGTTCACAGGGTACGAAACTGGGTCTAACCCTTTTTATAGTTTAATAATGTTTACGCTTATAACTGGTTTCTATAATTCAAGTATCTAAGTCCAAGGATTACGACACACTTGCACACATTTTACATGCATCTATTTCTTTGGACGTTGAAAACTTCAAATCTACTTGCTCTCGTATAAATAAATTAAAACAATGACAAATGTTGTATCATCTATTACAATTTTTCCTTATCCGCACCCAATGGTGCATATGGGTACTACATCGTTACACCAAGTTAGTATAATCACTTTACAACATCCAGAAACACCTGGAAACGGTTTGTGAATTTACATACACGCTCCATGATGATTCTCAATAAAATATTCTACATTCAAGTCAATGGTAATTCATACTACCAATATTTTCAAATCTTTTACAATATTTAAGTCTTTTGACTGATGCAAGCCCGTCATGGTTGGAAATTCAATAGATACATGAGCATTAAAAATGTTGTTTACTCAAAATGGAAACTCTGTTCTTTATTCTAACATCTTTCGGCATTTCCTTGATAAAATAACTCTCATTCGAAATGGCTGCCGCTGAGTCTGGTAATTAAGTTTATAAGTATTTACCATAAATACTGATATCGTTGTGCGGTATTTGGAGAGCGGTATTCTAGCAGCAAACGGGCTTAGCATATCGTCAAATGCGAAACATTTAAGAAAATTTACACGTACAATGGACACAAGCACCACGCATTATCATGGCACTTACGTTCAATCACTTGTAATTACTCAAAAACTTCTTGCAGTATTTAATCTGATATGCTAGTTTTTCTGCAATCACGGTAACTGCACACATAATTTAAACGCCACTGTTTAGATAATTTAAGAAGTGATCGTACAAATGTGCCACAGAAATGCGGGCGCTTTAGCCCTTTATATGTACGCAAACTCTCTAAAACATTTCGCTTTTGGCAGGATATGCTAACCGTCTGTAGTCTAGAGAGGACGCTAAGTTAAACTCTAACGTTTTGCAAAATTTATAAGTTTACGCGAGTACCATCGAAATGTTTGGCGTTTATGCCCTTATTTAAACGGTATTGTACGTATGTGCCATTGGAATATATGGAGCTTACGCCCTTTGTATGCGTAAGACCTCAAAAATGTTTCTCAATGTGCCATGCATGTTGCGGCCCCATGAAGGGAATTCGCCATCCAGTGAAGTTTCACCGTGAGGTTGCAACTTCTCGACTTTATTTCGCAAGTATTTTGCCATTAAATATAAAGTTGGGGACGTGAAGTCATGTTATGGAATTACTCTACCTACTTACTGGCTATTACTGCTCGCGATCTGTACATGAAACTTAACCTATAACTTCCTATGTACCAGAAATATGTCGAGATTTTTGCGGAGCTTCTAGTTTATTGATTATATTTAGAATAGAGATTACAAACGTTCTATGTACCAGATTTTTTTTTACCAATTCACAATTTTATTTTTTTAATGTATGAGTTGTAGGGGAACATCGATAAATTATGTTTGTTTGTCCGTGGGTATTCCCTCGGACAGGCTTTTTATGTATGATCTATCACGGCTATTTATTGTGAACTTTTGTGTATTTTATGCGCTCGTTTTGTAGTGGTTAACGCGTTGGGCTATGTAAATATTTAAATGTTTATTTCGAAGTGTTTTTCAAATAAGTACTTCGTGTTAGGACTGGTACTGAAGTATAAAACTGAATAAATTGCCGTAAACCCTCCAATGTACACCATATTGTACAAAAAGCTAGATGAAATAAAACAAAAAAATAAAAAAATAAACTGCACTGGTATAACAACTACCTTTGCAGTGTCTTAGGATGTTATTACATATGCCAACTGATCGATTGATTTACTAGCTGAAGGCTGATTGACTAATACGGGTCGGTATCCATCGATCGACGGTCGATCTATGGGTCTCGCGTCTCGTGTGATCGCGCCGCGACACCCCCCGCACGTCGCAGTTGTGCCGTTTCCCCCTCTCATCGATCGAAAGGTTTTGTTATTAATGCTAGTAGAACCACACCAATATTTATATAAAATTATTTTACACATGCTTTAAAATTATTTAAAATTTCAAGTAGTCCCTTTTATGCAATATTTTTGATTGATACTCTTCATAATTACTTACTCTTTGACCCTTTTAGTATAATTTTATTCATCTAAAATTCAAAGCATGTCTCATGATGTTATTTTATAATATTTCGGGCAAATGAAATTTCGTGAAAATGGGAAAAATAAATAACCAGACCTTTGAGAGCTGTTACGGAAGCTATATTTTTGATAAAATTTCTTGAAATATGAAATAAAAAAATATTGTAATTTCTTAGGGGGTAGCTGCGTACCATAAAGTGTCAAATAAATTAAACTTATTTAAAAATGCTCATTGCGCCCCCCATTCAAAAATTAACACTTACATCTTCATTAAGGGGTAAATTATTAGTTCCGTTTTAATTCTGAATACATTGTATGAAAGAAGATTTTTATGTTTTGTACCTTGGGAGTATTAAACCTAACTAAAACGCGTTAAGAAAAATACAGTTATTATTTATAAACGCATTAAAAGATTGGCAAAAGTTAATTTCGATTTTTAAAACCTTCATAATCATAGCTATAGGCTTATTTAATTTTCTATAATAATCAAATCGTGACATAATTCGATCATACTAAACAATCGTATAGATACCACTAGGCCATCATCTGACTCAATAATTCAAAATAATATACGAAGCAACTATAAATAATCCTATTTTTTTGTTTCAGTAAGTTTTATAAAAATAATTGCCTTATTCTTCACAAGTTTAAAACACATTGCTCATTGACTGTAAACTTTTTACCTTTTTTTGCGCTCGCAAATTGGGTACAATATCTTGTTTGATTTCTCTAGCGCTGAAATTTCAGTGACTGCCCGAAAATATTTCCTGAAATAATTTCAGCGGCGTCCTGAAAATGCGCAGCTGAGCTGTTGCTTGTTCCTTTGTCAATACGTACAGCAACTGTCAAAGGATCCCAACTAAGATAAAGGATCGTGGTGCAAAGTATAATGAGGCACTATTCCCCGTCAGCGTTTCTTTCAAACTAACCTGTTGGTTTTAGTTTTGCAACGTCAGAACATTTAGTTTTTATTGCGTTAGTACTTTTTTATTGAGTGATAACTTTTTTACAACTTTAATAAAATAAGAGTTCACAAAAATGTTTCCACAAGGCATTTTTAATCAAGATCTTGATTACTTTTAAAATGATTTTTTAAGTAGATACAATGCATTTTTTATGGTATACAGCTTTCAACCAAAAACCTGCCACATCACTAAAGATGATTTTTTAGTACGTTGCTTGCTAAAAGTTTGGCAAACAGAACATATTTTTTTTTATAATCAATTTTAATAACTTTGACGGATTGTTGAATGGTGTAGCAATCTATGGTAAAATAGTGACTATGACAGATCACAATCATCGAAGAATGACAGTGATAGCACTTGAAACATCAGAATAATAACTTGTCAAAGTTCGGACATATCTTTTGAAAAATTTAAACTTTAGATTGTAAATTTGCGATCTCTCAGGCGAATGTGTGTTAAAACTATGTATGATAGGTGAACCAATGTTGAAATAAGAGCAGAATGCAAGGCTGAGAAAAGCATTATCGACAAAATTAAGAAAGGTCTTTTACGTTGGTTCGGTCATGTAGAGCGAATGGATGATGAAAGAAACGGTTAAAAAAAATATATGATGCGACTGTCCCTGGACGTAGAAGTCAAGGAAGGCCGAGAAAGACATGGCATAAATAAGTAAAACAAGAAGTCGGAATAATCGACGTGCGTGCACTAGAAGATGTATGAATGTGGAGGTAGCAAGAGAAGTATGGCAAGACAGAGTGGTGTGGGCGTTCTATCCTCTCTGCCTACCCCTTCGGGAAAATGGCGTGATGGTTAGTAAGTTAGTTAAATTTAATTTGCAGCTATTCAAAAAATTATGTTTCCTCTTAATTCTTATACGTCTTTTAGTTATAAATATAGTGAAAGTCTCCTTATCAAAGAGTGTTATATCTTTATCTCCCCAACCCCATATCTTATGGCTATCCCATCGCCCGTTCTGTGGGCTCTCTTCCGCACCATCGAATAAAGAACATGTTTCAGGTCTGTTGCTTGTCCATGTCTAATCTGAAATCGATTAAATTATAAAAAAGGTTAATTTCTTTACAAATTTAACAGAAACCAAGGTCAGAGTTACCTTCATAATTATATAACACACATCGCACTTCTAGATTTAGAACGACCTATTTCAAAATACATCGGTCGTTTTTGGATATTCAAAATGTTAAATTCCAGGGAGAAAATTGAGGAATACGTTTGTATGGGAAGCGGCCACGAGTCACGTGGTGGAATATACTCTATACGTCTATACTATAAGATATTTTGATCATAATTTCAATCTCCAATTTAAAAAAATTAAAAAATCATGTTTCATTTATTTTTTTAAAAATTAATGTAAGGAAAAATTTTTAAATCCTGTATTCCATCACGAATATTACATCAACTTACTCTTTGCTTGATACACTAGTTAAAAACCATTATAGAACAAATGTACTAATTATTGTAAACATAATTCTAAATTAAATAGCGATCTGCTTTGACTGAGATCCATTATTTAACGTTGAATTAACTCTATACATTTATATCATAATTATAAAGTTTATGGTACGAGGCGTAAAATTATTCTAAGACAATATCTTGGAGGAACAACTAATATATTGTTACTATTGTAAAACTACGCTGTTACATAATATCAAGTTGTGTTATTTAATAATCTCGTTCACTTGATAATCAAATTAATTATATTAGAAGTTTATTTTATTTTAATGAAATAAATTTTATTTTTAGGTAAACTTGTTTGAGACTGGTTACAATTTTTTTTATTGCTGTATAAATGTATAAGAAATGTATGGTTACAATAAAAATTACTTTAAGAATTCTTTCTGTTTTCACATACTGTTCCTTTTGCAAAAAAACCTCAAGATTTGTGGAAGTTAATCAGTACCAAAAACATTCAACATTAAAATAATTATTATTGATATGTCAACAGATATGAGAAGTGTGGAAGTAATACAAGATACATCTAGGCGATTAAGTGGCTTATTCCATTTTTCCTTTCAAAATTCTATCTAACTCTATTAAATTGTCAACTACAGTTTTATTTAATGAAAATGTTAACACCCATATAATTTGTCTCTATGCATATAAAATATTGTATGTGCATAGCAGGATATTAAAATAAATCATTTTTTTATCTCACATAAAACGGTATATTTCCATAGAAGTGTGCGAAACTATTGCCTGATCAAGTAGCATTTGATACAAATGCGTATCAAAATAGTACTGGTACACAGAATGAGTTCAAGAAGGGCATTTTTCAGAAGTAGGTACATGGGGATTACTGTAGGAAGTATAAAGGAAAATAAAACCATCAATTCTATGTACGAGGGCGGATTGATAATGAAGTTACCTAGCGCTAGATGGCAGCACAAACACAAAATAGTTTGAAATCGTTTTGTTTGAAAAGTAAAAGGACTTATGTATGTCTACAAATCTGTTTCTAATCATTGGAATTAGTAATAAGACTTAGAAAAACTTTTATTGAAACTACCCATGATTGATCATTATAAACGTACTTATTTAAATACCATTATTTCAATTTATTAAAATGAGAAGTAAAAATGTTGCAAAATAGTGGACTACATACTAAATAAACGCAAGCTTTATTCGACCCCTTTTCTTAAATACGACCTATATGACTCGCTGGTTTAATGGAGATGGCAAAGTCAGATGTCGGTCCTAAAAATAATGTTTCATTTAAATGCTGCATCTATTTAAAATTTATGCACGAAGTAATACTTTGTAGCTTTGCATGTAATTAAGTTAAATAAAAGGCACTTTGATATAACTACTATTTTTTTTAAACAGCTTTCAAAAACAAACCTTGCGTTTTCTTTTCGAGATAATCCATTATTATTAGCGTTCGTTAAATGAAGTTTTTGACATCAAAAAAATATACAACTAACACCTATTAATATTAAAGTCTTTATGTCAAATAAATAGAAATTTTGTATTCTTGCTTTAGTAAGAGTCAGCTTGAATAAAACTCGGTCATTTGGTCTCCTTATTAAAGAGTTTCACCGTAAAAAACATTCGAAAGAGTCCCAGCATAAATTTTGCGCTTTATTAATTTTTAAAGTAATATCTGCTATTGTATATCATAAATTATAACTTTTTAATAACTTTTTCTGAATATCTAACATTAGAACATAGAAGAATTATTAAACTGATTCTGGCTCTTTCTGTTCAAAAGTATTAAATATCTTTGTTTTAAATTAACAAAATATTCAAATAACTAATGTATTTTTGGTATACGAGTGCCTGGTCGAGTTTCCCGTAGGTATGCACTATTTTACTGCAGCCAATCATCGACCAATTACAGTGCTAATCTCACCGCATTCGGAAGAATTGCACGATATGGCTAACTAGTTTGCTAACATATTGGATGCTTTCACACAAAATCTAGTGCATTTTAGGGAACAGTGTCTGGTTGCAATCTCTGGCGGTCAATGAATAGCTACCTACTGTGTACATAATTTAAAAAATGTATATGTAAATGACACTTATGGATAAAAACAATAAAATAAATAATAAATAAATAATAACATGGGTTTCAGAAAAAATTATTCTAAAAAAAATACTATTCCTGTTTATTTGTACTATACTCCCTACTCCAATGTCAGTAAAAGTACTTTTTTTTTACTTTTTTTGCGAATATTTGAAGTGTTTTTTTTTTGCTTCAGAGTTGTTTGCACTTTTTTTAGGATCAGCAAACACTTTTCAAAGTTCAGCAAACGCCATATCTTCTGAAAAGCTTTCGCAAAACTTAAGCTGTTGTATGACAACATGTTGTGTTTCAAGAACCCGTGCAGCCATTATGCCGAAGATAAACATTTCAAAGGTAGGATTTCTTTTCAAAGGACTTGGTGCCTACTCCAGTGGTTAAGAGGATTTTCATTCCTCTTTTGAATGGGCCCAGGACATAATCCCTGTGTCGCCGTCGTATTGTTTGCAAATAAACCGTGATATTTGTACCACGGGACTTTATCTAGAGCCTTTAATCCTTTGAGCAATGATTTCAAGCCGTTGCACTGCTTTCAGAGCGATAAAACAACGCCATTTGGAATGTAGGTATTTATCGTTTTCATATTGCAAACATTTTTATATTTATATCTAAATGTATATTCATTTTTATTTTTTTAAACTGATATTTTCTTTTATGTATTTTTCTTTTGTTTTGTAAATAAATTTGCATCACAGTGATTTATAAATAAACATGTATACGATGTATACTATTGTCCTTCTCGTAGCATGGTGGTAGCGCATTTGGCTACCGTGCCTGAGGTCGCGGGTTCGATTCCCGTAGGGGGTCAACATGAAATATTTATTTACATGAGATTTTCATATTAATATTTCATGTGTGATACCTTGGACTAGTGCTGAAGCGTAAGACTGATCATCTTGTCTTCATGTAATAAAATGATCAAAATACACTGCACTTGGTGTACCAATGCAGTGCCCTATGCACCATTGGGTGCGGATAAGGGAAAATAGTAGTATATTATGTAAAAAAAAATATAAAAAAAACAAAATGTTGTAAAAGCCATAACGGCGTTAATAATTAATAGAACGTACGGTGTTCCGTTTACAGATGCATCAACGGTAACGTATGATAATTAAAAAAAGTAAAAAGTTTTTGTTCGTTGAAAGCCTGAGTTAATCGATCTGCACTGCGGTCACCAACGTATCAATATGTAGGTATGTAGATTCTAGATATAGATATATCGTAGTTGTGACGTGGATATCCGGGTTATCGGTAAATCTTAATTATATAACAATAATTTTCGGATAACCGACATATTTATGCGGCAATATATTTTTATGTCATGCTCGGCGTGGTAATGTCGACAAAACTATTACCAATAATTATTATAATTATGTAGGCGCATTAAGCATTCTTCAGAATCAATTGAAAATTATCTTTTACTAACTACATTTTAAATATGATAAGGAGATACTGAAGAAAAGCGTTCTGTGTTATCTGTCGATTAAAGACTGCTTAATGCGGCTATGTATTATTCATTTAAAATTTAAACTGAGCTTAACCTTAAATACGCAAGTAAATAAATAACTTCATGAATAAATACCTAAGTAGTAAACAGCAGTGTCATGTTAAATTTACTGCTTTGTAGTTATTTAATATTGAGGAAAATCAACTTTTGTTCGAATCTTCTCTTAATACCAGAAAGTTCTCTTTGTCGGTTAGTTTGCAAAACCGGACAACCAACCGGTAAAATGTTCTGCTGATAACCGCAAGGAAAACAAAAGGCGAAAAGTCTATTTAATTATGGAGTTATTTAACTTTGTGATTACACGTTTTAAATCAACTTGCGACGAGGCCTGAGACGATAATTGATTTAGGGTTATTTGGGAAATAGATTCTAAGTCTATTTTGAAGGGATTATCAGAAACATTCTCAACAGCCATACCAACAATCCAGATGTAATCCACTGAATTCTACACCGTTGTTCATTCGTACCATTTAATTTTGTTCTTAGTTATTAGTTCTGAAATTGCCTTCTTATTAGATTTAGTAAGGTTAAGGTCATTAAGTATATAATAATATAATGTTATCAATAAAACCTCTTATTATAAGTGATTTTACGCATAAACGGCATTACATAATTTTCTTAGGCAGAAAATTATCTACTAGATTGAATTGTATTTATTTACGTAGACATACATAAAATGTGTCAACTTGTTAATTCCAAAAATGTAATACTTAAATTTCTCTATGTAAGATTTTTTAAAACAACTTTATCAGATTGTACAATAACTTACAAATTATTTATGCTAATAAACGTATTTTTCTTTTGTTTCAGATTCATAACCGGAAATGGAAAACAGATGCCATAAAGCTGTTGAGTTATAGAAAATTTGCTACGCACCATAGGCCTTATTTTGGCTTAGAAAAGTCAAGTTTACGTGTTAAATTCTATTGTAAAAAATATACATTGAATATTATACTGAGTCCTGATAACCATGAGTCGTTACGTTGATAAAAATAATTTTTAATAAGGGTTTGAAATATTTACTGAATAACTATTTTTTTCATGTATTTTCGTTAGCTACGTCATCTTTTATTTATATTTACACGACTTTAGATGCAGTCGATATTAGACACGTGAACTAAAAGAAAGTAAATTGCATATAGATTTCACTCGATTTCCTCGGAAATGTAGAACTAGCAATTTCAGTATTTTTATTGAAAGGCGAGTGGGAAAGCCGATCTGGTTCATTTTAAACAGGTTTATATATATGATATATAATAATGTGATTGAAAAGAAATATTTAATATTTAACTGGAAAGGGGCCTCCGTAGCGTACTGGTAAGGGAGTGGACTCCGCTACGGAGGTGCCAAGTTTTGATTCCGGTGAGCACACAAAATTAAAAGAGATTTTTTCAAGTTGGGTGTTTGTGACGTTGTTCTCTCTTGTAATTGGGCCTTGGGGGCCTGTTGAGGGAGCGTTACATCTATTTTTTAAAAATCTATTATAAATTTTCATACGAAGGTACTTTTTTAAGCATTTCCGGTCCGAAAATAATAATATTTAATTAAAAGTTTTTTATGTCTTACATCACAATTTTTCTTTTGTCTTAGTTAAATGCATTCCTTTGTCTTAGCCTGATAATCGTTTTTCGCTTCGTGCAGTCGGGCTATCGCTACGATAGTAATTATGTAAAATCATGTTCCATGTTGATCTCTCAGGACCATAAACCTGGGTCTCGTACGAAGCCACCAAAAATAAGCCATAACGGAACCGAAGTTCGATCTGTCTGGTGTATATAATAACGAATTAAATTCGAATCATACTCTTCACGAAAAATTATCCTACTTTCTATCACAGTTTTTTGACTAGTTTAATATTTTCTTAAAATATTTTGTGAGGTTAGGTTAGTAAAACGTAAAATTTAATTTAAAAATTGTACTACAAAATCCGGTTGAAAACTGAGACACCTTGCAATAGTAGAAAAAAGGCTTCTAAAAATTTTGCTAAAGATTTCCTAGGTAGTTCTAAAATTTAACAGTTCATTAGGAGCTATCGGTTTAGCGAGTGGAGTGTTACAATTTAAACTTTATGTGAACATTTTACCAAATGTCCTGTTTCCGTGTTTGTTATTAATTATTCTTTGTTCTGTGATATATTACTATAATCAGTTGATACAAATTAACCCTGGCCTTTATTGAACTTGTCCCTCGCTTCTCTGAACTCACTGCCTACATTGAGCTTCATTATTCTTTACCAATTTCAACATATTAGTTAAATTATTTAACCCCCTTCCCTTGTTAACCTTACGTAATATAGCCGCATCGTAGCACAGTTGTAGGCGGATTTGGTTACTGTGCATAAGGTCGCGGGCCGTATTCCCGAAGGGGTCAACTGAAATTTTTATTACAATGTAGTTTTCATATTTAATATTTCATCTGTGCATACTTGGACTGGTATAAAGCGTTACTATGACTGATCATTTACTCTTTATGTAATAGAAATGATAAATTACACTGCCTTGGTGTACCGATGCAATGCCTTATGCACATTTGAGTGTGCTTAAGAAAACAGTATATTTAGCTGTATAAACTTTTTATATTACTGTGGTTATGACTAAGAGCAATTCTTGCATTATAGGACTAAAAATCACTTTTTATAGTGAACTTAAAGAACGAAAATTTTTCTGTTGGAACCCCAATAAATATATTGTCAATAATTTTGTTGATGGTCAATTTTAAACAAGGCACAAATATTTTGCGCATAAACAAAACATATTTTACGGAACAGATATAAAAAAATCGATCTTTATATTTAAATAAAATGGCAGATAGGAATATTTTCTATTATTTACGACCATAAGCCGCAGACCAGTTTTAATTACATGCAGGCGGTTGCGGTTTTGTGTTATTTGATAATGCTCCATGTGCATCATACATTTATTGATCAGCAGTTGATAAAAAAACACATTACAATCTATTTATCTTGTTACAAAATGTGATTCCATTTCATTTAATAACCAATAATCTGTAATTTACTATCGATTGACTCAAATTTGTATGTTAAATAAACTGAAAGGCCATTTTAAGGTAAACGACAAAATTTTCGTAACTATGTACAAACTCGAAATTATTTTCATTACCAAATAGTATTGGTTTGTGTGATACAAGAACATAATGCCATGTGCATTTCGTCAATTCGTGCATGCATACATCATGATCTTACACTTATAAGTCTTAGACTCATTAAACTCAAACATTATCGATGTTTTGAGGTGAAATTTTTAATTTAGTGGTATTTTTGCAGTAAAAAGTGAATCAAGTGCAAGGTGTTATACAAAAAGTGTTTAGATCACGATTACTGTTGTGTTTTTCGTTCCCTTACTGCTGACCGGAATATGTGTTTCGTGTTGTGAGTGACCAGTGAAGCCCTCATGTTGGGGGCACTGTGCGCGGGGGCGCGTGGCTACTAGCATGGCCCCTCGCCGGTTGTGCACACATGGCGCTGGTGCGCCGCCTGCTGGGTGACGCTCAGGTAATATATTCTTGCTGTTGTAACTGTATTCAATAGGGTTCTTCCAGATAACATGAATATCCTTGAAAACGCTATAAATATTTAAAGTATATTTTTACAATTCCATATAAAACACAATGATCAAAAATTTTGTTTTCATTTATAAAAATTATGTTTTAAAAACACGAAATTACGAGTGACTTTTAACGCCCGTTATTGGCTAATGACGTCATACCCGTCTACCTTGGAAGGCATGAAATTCATTCCGTAGTGAGCGCCTATATTGCTGTGACGTCACACCGCATGCGCGCTAAATGGAGGATTTTGCGAGCGATTTGAAAAAGCGCTATTTCAAACCGCGCTAAAAAATTGATATGACATCGTAAAAAAAATTCCCTTGATATTGTAATTTTTCAATCATTATTTTGAAATAAAAAATAAAAAATCGGAAAGAACCCAATTATTATCTCATCGCAAGAAATACCTATAATAAAGTAAAGGAATTTCACTTATGACTGTATTTTATAATCTACTTCTATCATTTATTAAATAATAGCTAAACTTTAGTTATACTTTAGCAAGTTAGACGGGTTACGTTTCGAAACCGGTAGACAGAAAAGTCGGTGAGTGGTTTTATACATTTTTTTTATTAAGATAATATTAAGTTATACTTTGTTTATGATGGTGAATTAAAGCTGTCGAAGATATTTATATTACAAGCCCATCATAAAAATGTGTATTATAGAAAAATAAAAATAACATTTTTATATTTTTCAAACAACATAACAGTTGAATTTCCTACGTTAACATTTTGATGTACGATGCTCCATATCTTTCTATTTCCCTTACATGCTCATCCTAAAGATAATGCCACATTTTTTAGTATTATATTTTCAGTTTACGCTTGAAAATCACCAAAATAGAATTATGAATCCTTGGCTGGCCATATTTCATCTCAGTGGAACCAACACCTACCCTTGTAGCCCAAAGAGCCTTAGTATGGCCTAAGTAAAGCTTCAGTAGCGGGGTGCCACGAGGGCCCATGGAGCTTTATACGTAATAAATCTGAAATCATAATGTAATGGATTATTCGCGTTGGTGGAATATCTTGAATTATCTGGGTAGTCTTAAAAATAATATTAATTGAAAGCTCACAAAGTACAATTTTATTTAACTATTTTAATATTTATATTATTCCTATTTTTTAATGAAGTAATTCTCCTTCTATATTTTATAAACTCAAGTAACGAATGAAGTGATCTACGACTTTAGATCATTATTATTTTTTTTTTTTTTTTGCTGACTTGTTTTTTTTTACTTTGTTTTTTTATAAGCACATACCTATTACATTTCTCTTATTTTTATCACGCCTTTTTTACCTTGTTATTTTTCACCATGTTTCATGTTAAAAGCATTATATGCCGGTTATGTAAATAAAAAAAAAAAATAAAATAAAATAAAATAATTAAGAGAGAAAGATTACTTGTACAATCATCATTAGGCCTTATACTGCATTGAGCAAACAAAAGCATCCTTCTTTTAGAGTCTATCGATAATCCAAAACTCTGCTAACAAAAGATTATTTGACTCAATGTTTGTAGCACTCACTTTGTACTTTCCATAATTATATTTTTATTAAACAACTTTGTATTTTCGATAGGTACTTTTTTATTTTTTTAACACGCTTACCGGTTTCGGAGACACTACTCCTTCATCAGGGTTTTGTATAATAATTATAGACAGGATCATGAGTTTTTAGGTGAAAGTCTATCAAGATTTAAACATCCACTGAATTAGACTAGCTCTTGTCTTGAGTTTGTCTATAGTTTTGTCCTAGCTTTATATATTTTAATATTGCTATACCCTTTCTGTTTCTGATTTTTTAATGTGTATAATTGTGTTTTAATAGACACGTCCGTAATGAAATAAATAACTAATAAAGCCTAAAATTACAAAATACACTTACAACAGTAATGTGTGAAAGGTGAGAGTAAAACTTGTAGTTGTATATTTGTATGATAATTATAGTGTTCTGTGTGTTTAAACAATGTAGTGTTTTTACAATTCTAGAAATCTCTTGAAATGAAGGAACAATGCACGCCCCTGGTAATGGCAGTCTCTCCCTACAGATTTACAGATGAATGCTTCCGTGAAAACAAAGACGGACGAAATGGCGTGTTTAAAAGTCAATAGATGAAGGAAGTTAGGGAAATAAATTTAAGATTCTAGCAGAAGCCAGTTGAAGTGATTACTCTTAACATTTCATGAGGCTACGACAAACAGATAAAGTCTTCAATTTACATTCAACTTCAGTTTTACTACTGTTTCGCATCCATCCGGAAGTTTGTAAACTTTACTGCTAAATAGTTCATCCTTAAACTATAATACACCGTTTCCCACGATGAGACCGCGAAACTCCAGAGGGTGATTATTCATGATATTCTGAGAAAAAAATCTTTGTAAAGTTTTTCAAAAAACTCAATTCTAATTTCTTAAAAAAATGATTAAAATATGAATAAAAATTCACGCGTGTAATACCGTCCATTTTTGAACTGGCTAACACCACGTGACCTGCACCAATTTCAGATATGAAATTCGAATTTTGAATGTCCGCACAAGGCAAGGCGTTCGCGGACCCCCACGGACCTCGCCCACCGCCACCCCGCCACCGCTAGCATTTCAAACAGAAGCCAGTATTACATAGTCGCTTTTTATTAATACTTTTTTTTTTAATTAATTATTAAAAATGCCCGGATCAAAAAACTTTATATAAGATTTTTTTCTCAGAATACCATGAACAATCACCCTCCGGAGTTTCGCGGTCTCATCGTGGGACACGGTGCATATTATATTTTGTCACTAAAATTTAATGCTGATCAAGTCGTAATATTCCCTTTAATTTTTCGTTATTGTTTCCAGAAATGTTTTGCAATCATTATTTTTATTATATACTTAAAGTAATGTAATTATTTTTTTTTGTTTGTAAGTTTGTTTATTTTCTGGAATTCACTATTTATTAAAATTTTGAAACATTTTTCAATATTTTATACACACCCGAGAGGAGACAATTTGCTGCCATATTCAGGACGATTTCCACTGATAAAACAAATATTTGTGCAAATCGCGAGAGTGCAAATATTTGTTTCTGAAAAAGGAAAATCTCATTCATACGTGAACCGAAATATAATACGAACTTGGCACTCAAACACAATTTTTATGGAGAAGCATTTTTCATTCAGAATTTTACTTTCTACGATTGCAATATCAATTAAGTTGTAAACAGTAATTTGTGTATTGATTATGCAAAATACGAATGATGAGAAAAAGTGTATACCTATCATAGATCTTAGCAATGTAAATTGTGTATTGTGCGGAAAATGTATGCAAATTAGCAGTTAGGTATGATAAGCGGTTTGCACAATAAAAAACACAAAGGTGTATGTACATAATATACATACTTAATACATACATTATTCATACTTGATCGATCTGAAAATTATAATAATGATTAGGCATAAAATTTTATTCACGTTTCCACATGCGTGGAACATGATTTGGATTCATTTCCCGAGACTTTGATTATATAATTATCGTGGCATTTGATGTAAAAAGTGATTCTCACCATGTTAATTGACCTTCCAGGCGAAACTACGCAAAATGGTTGACGATAATCTGCAAGTGGCCCCGCGGGCGGAGTGCGACCTGTCCCTGGACAGGCCCGAGCCCGCCGACCCACTCATTACCCCGGCCACTGACGTCACCACCCCTACCACCCTCTCGGACGGGATCTGCCGCCCCTCGGGCTCCCCGTCCCGCCCACCCAACTCCTACAGCGACAAGTCCAAATTCTACACAGCCTCCTACTTAGACAACGACAAGAAAGCATCCATAGCCCTCGACAGAAAAATTAACTTCAATAGCACCCTCTCAAACCAAGAGCAAAAGAACTCCCAAAAGAACGGATCTATCAATGGCTCGGCAGAAATAAATTACAACGCTGATAGAGATTCCTTACCAAGCACAAGTAGAAGCGCCAGATTATCATTGAGCAATAGACAAAGTAGCAGATCAAGCTTCGCTGATAGATCAAGTTGCAGCGCCATTAACGAAATCGAAAACGAAAATCTTAACGACGGCTTGGACTTCGCTGATGGCGAGTGTATCACTAACGGAATGGTCGGCTCGCCTGCCATCTATCATCAAAATGGCGGAGGGGACAGGGCTTCATATGCTGAAATATTGGTGCCAATTTCCAAATACGCTGACAGAAATATTCTGGATGCTGATAGCTCTGATGTCGAGGATGATATAGCGCCTTCGGAAAATGGCAGTGGAACTTCGCCTAGGGCTACTGACACTGGAGCCCAAGAAAACGGTAAGACATTTCCTATTAAATTTTACTATGTATACCCAAGTTCGTGCGATAACTCACTTGATAAAAGTATTTCTTTTATTTTATTAACTTTTTGTACAATAGCGTACACTGGCGGGTTTATTGCTAAGAAGCAATATCTTCCAACCAACTAGAAACAGATTTGTGTAAGTGGGTCAAGTCAACTCTATTCACAGTTCAGCTTGGTGGAAAAAAAAGAGAATTTCTATTTATTTATTTACAAAACCAACACAGTCGTTACAAAGTGTAATAATAACAGATCTGGAACATTTGCTTGCATGACCAATAACGGGTTTTGAATAATAACAATTAAGTATATATACACATATACGTAGTGCCTAAGTAATAAGAAAGGATGGGAAGAGAGGGATGAGGAAGAATAGAAGGATATTAAAAAATAATATTGGGGACTTTCAATATGGAGACACTGAGGGATCGTAAGGGTGGCGGCATCATGATTTTTTTTTACTTGATCGATGCTGTCGCCCTCTTGACTTAACTTCACTTGGAAACTTTGGCCCTGCAACTTGCTTATGCATTTGCAGAAACAAAACAAACAACAGCAAAAATTTTAAGTCCTGCATAAAATAGCGTGACTGACAGAGAGTCCCCAAGGACTCTATAACAGTCGCAGGTGGAGGTGGGATCGATCCCTCAGTTCAGCTTGGTTGGCAGATAGATAGATAAAAGTACCATCGGCATTTCCGATAAGGAAAGGATTTAACTACACTAAACTTTATCTATCATTGAAAAATAATTTATTGATTTTAATAATTTATTTATTCTTATAAATGTGGCCATCCACCACATAACCACGAAACAAATGGGCGGACGAAAAATGCTTGCAAACATTTACGCCATTTAGATTAAAATTTAATTTTATAAAGGTACATAATAACATTGGGTTTTATTTATTTACCGTTTTATTCTGTTCATACATATTACATCGTGGTATAATGGTAGTAATATAATTTATTTACATCATTTCACGTTAAGAACTCCGTTTCACACTGAATCATTAATCCAGTGAATGACAAATCTCTATTTTATCCCAAATGCGACCTCCATCCCATCGCAACATGCCTTATAAATAAATGTCAGAGTTTACTGAAATAGATCAGAGATGTCCCATAAACATGGTTTATAGAACATTTTGTATGATTTAGGATACAGAAAATGTTTATTACGTTCCTGATATTTTTAAGAAACACTTTTTTTATCTGAAAAGTCCTCAGTAATGAAAATAATATATACATTTTATAGAATTATAGCACAGAGGTTATATCCTCGAATCAGAACCACAGGTTTGATTCTTATTAGATCACAACAAATTTAAGTTATTTTTCTAAGCCTGTAATCTAATGTTTTGTTTGTCTAAGTGTTTGTAATGTAATCCATAATTCGAACTCCTGGACTTCCTAAAAAATGGTTTAGGGGGAAAAAACATGAACATTGTCTTTAAAAAACAGTCCAACAATTCAAAAAACCTATATTGTTCCTACCTTTCTTTACCAAAATGATGTAGATAGTGTTTACCAATAGCTTCAGATAGTTATACACAGTAGGTACCTATCTTGAAATACCATCATCAAAGTACACATTTTCCCTTTTAACAGTTACAATGCAAGGCAAAGGCTTTATAGAAATGCTCCCCGAACTTCTTTCAAAATACTTTAGAATTATTTGCGAAGATTATTAATTATGAGTCCCTGGAGAATATTCATTTGTAACTTTTTAAACTTTTAAGAGCCCCCGAGAGTCTTTCATCAAATGATTTAAAGCTGTAAACTTTTTAATTTCAATATTTTTCTCGTGTAATTGAATTAAACGATACTTCAGTTGTGTTTAACTGGAGAGATTCATAAAAAAATAATTGATCATTTCATTTTCATTTTTTCTTTATCCTCGAATTTGCAAAGAACATTTATTACAATTCGTTTAACTGTAACTTTAAACATTGAATTTGATAATATTGTTGATGTTATTGTTTTAATTATATTAAGACAAATATAATATAAAATACATAATTATAACACACCTCCAGAAGGGAAGTGAGAGAGACCTTATAATTCTAAATAAGTCATGCCGTATTATTTTATATTACTCGTCAAAATAATGTTGGATTATGGATGATGCTCTCAACAATTTTTCTCTACTATTGTACAAGAACGCACCTCCATATAAGACAGATTCCAAGTATGTTATTGAACAAAAAGTGCGGGCTGAAGAAACATGCTGAGTTTGAAAATTACCTGACAAGGCGAAACAGCTGTCATGAAATAAAATCATAATATCTCCCGAGAGCCAAAAAATACTAAAACTAACTAATCACGAGGATAGAACGCCACGCCACTTTGTCCTGGCACACTTCCCTTGCTTCGTTTACATTCGTACATCCATTCTTGATATTATTATTTAAATTAAATAAATGCCATTAAATAAAACCCAAAATTACCTATTGTAATTTTTCAACAAACTTTCAACAACGATTGCCAAATTGATTAAGTAAATTAAAGTCGGTTTACCGTTTCTCTCACTGTACAATAATATCTAGAATACCGTGAAGAGTGCAACAGGGTGGCAACAAACTTCCAAACAAATGAGCACATCCCCATTCGCTATGCTGTACTAGCACGCTGCTGTCATAATAAAAAAGTCGCGCACGTGACAATGTCGCGTTTTTTATATTATTATTGGCATGGTGTTTTTGACACTCCTTTTTTTATTTTTTATTTTTTCTTTAAAATTATCTTAAGCTAAGATCTAAGACGTACATTTAATGTGTGATTTTAACATACTACTTTTTCAATTATTTTCATGCAATTGAATTGATTCTTAGTGCTGAAACTAATAAAATACTTTACTGCTTTTCCTTATCTGCACCCTGTTCATAAAATTATGTCATGATGGGGGTAAAATGAAAATTTATTATGAAAATCACCTGTATTGTAAATTCAAAATCATCCATTCAAAATCACTCGCAAACGATGGTAGGGCTGTAATTTAAATATAAAAAAATCATCTGAATAATATATTTCATTTTGTATCCCCGGAAGGAAAAATCGAACCCGTGAACCTCATGCATAGTTAGCCATTGCGCTTCTTACCACTATGCTACTAGGCGGACAAAATAACTAAATAAATCTTAAATCAGATTGTTACCATAATCGTGTAGTAATTTAGGTGACGGAAATGCATGGACTCACGTTAATATTTGTTATTATATTTGGGTGTTCTCTATTTGACCAAAAAATTTTTTTTTTTCGGGGATTTTGAACACGCATACCATCTATCTTTTTTGCAGGGTTACTTGGCCTATGCAGATACGACATTTCATATTGTGTACAGATGATTTTTAGAAAGTGGTCGACGAGGCCTCAAAGTTTTGTCAATTTTTTTTTTTTAATAACAACAATCAAGTGGATAAAATAAGGCGACACTCGAACCTAAAAAAATTTTTAGAATGAACCGAATAGACTTTAAATTAAAACTAACGGTTAGATTTTCTTTTTTCTTATAAACTGTATATTGGATAAATAGACAGATAAATAAACTATTTTTTAAAACTAGAGATGTTCCGTTTATTATCGTGACACCTTTCCAAATGACGGATAGTACCCGTATGTTTGTCGATGTAGATGCTGGTTTTTTTAACGCTTTATAGAAGCATTTAATAAACCGCGCTAAGTGGGGCTTTCATCCAAAGACACTGTATGCTAAAATGAGTCTTAGAGTGAGCTCTAATAGTAGGGGTTTTAGTTTTAATTTGCGAAATACCTAGTGGCGCAACTTGGCAGGAATTATTTGATAAATGCGTCCCGAATACTTGCGGTAAAATGTATTAGAAAGTAAGACGAACTAATATAGGTTTCAAGCGTTTAACGATTTTTTTTTTTTATGTTTTTGTTAACAAATTATTGTCTAAAACATAATTTATAACTCTATGCCAGAAGGCGCTCACTTTTGTTTGTAGTTAGGCAGGTAAAATAATCATTATAAATTAAATTAATAAAAGAACTTTGTTTTTAATTACTACTAGTTTTTTATGTAAATTGTGCATAACAATTTCCTGTTTCTCTACCCTAAGGATTAACTACAAAATAAACTTAAAAAACACCATATTAAGTCACGATTACCACCGCTACGCAAATCATATGATTTGTAATTAATCAGTCTTTCGTTTTGATTAGTCTCACACTAGAGATTATACAGTTAATGCTTTTTCAATTAAATTATTACATAATATTTGGAATTTTGTTTTTTTTGTCGCAACCTAAACTGGCCGGGAGGGCCAATAAGTTAGTATGGAACACAATCACAAACACCCAGGTTTGAGAAATAATATATTTGCGGTATCAACGGTTATCGAACCGTTAACCTCCGTGTCGTGAGTCCAACGTCTTAGCTATTACGCTACGGGTGCCTCCAGTATTCCGGCAAATATATTTATTTATATTACTACTTGTACCCAATGGTGCATAGGGCACTGCTATCGGTTCCCCACAATTACAGTTGTATGAAGGAAATTTAGCACTGGGCATTTGTTTTTGTCAATTATTATTTAAGTCCATAACTTTCTTCTTCTTTCGCCACGTTCGTTCCTATGTGGAGCATAGTGGACATCACTCAAATCAATATCAGACCGACCGTGTCACCAGCCAGCTTACTGCTCCTCACCACGTCAGTGCATCCGCATCCATTCATGCTCCGACGTACTATCCGTAAGTGCTTCATCGTCGGTTCTGCCAGGAGGGAGGGAATCCTGCAGACGTTAAAAAAGAGGCAGCACGGGCGATATGCCCCGCTTTTAGGTTTTTGACGCCGCATTTCACGGGACTAATATGAGAATAACTTAGTGATTGGCGGTTGACTGCGTCCGTTCCCTAATACATTCAAGCGATAGGTTATGGGAAGTCAAACCACTTATTGCCTAGATTTCAGCTTCAGACACTATTCTCACAATATCAAACAATCGCAGCATTATCTGCAGCTTTTATGTGACGTACAATAAACGTAGTTTCGAGTTGCTTTACGCCCGTTTCACTACTTTTATGATTAGTTTCGTATGAGAAAATACGTTAGTAGCAAACTCGAGATTGAATAATCATCCGACTTAATTAATAAATGTACTTAAGATTCAGTTAGCGGGCATATCCATTAGGTTAATTAATGATAAGTATTATGTTTAATTAATGTACATTATCGTTATAAATAAATAAATAATAAATAAACGTGTTTATTCCAGCATAACTAAGCAGTTAGTGCAATACTTAGTTAGCCATAGCATAGGTAGAACACAATCATTAATCACAATAAAAAATAATAAAGCTAAAATTAAGGTAGAATAAATAGAAGGTAGAATAGGTAGAATAAAAATAAATAGGTAGAATACAATCATTAATCACAATAAAAAATAATAAAGCTAAAAATAAGGTAGAATAAATAGAAGGTAGAATAGGTAGAATAAAAATAAATAGGTAGAATACAATCATTAATCACAATAAAAAATAATAAAGCTAAAAATAAGGTAGAATAAATAGAAGGTAGAATAGGTACAATAAAAATAAATAGGTAGAATGCAATCATTAATCACAATAAAAAATAATAAAAAGCTAAAAACAAGGTAGAATAAATAGAAGGTAGAATAGGTAGAATAAAAATAAATAGGTAGAATACAATCATTAATCACAATAAAAAAATAATAATAAAGCTAAAAATAAGAGTTGTAATTTTAAATTAAGGTGTTTGGACACACAACATTACACTCCAATGCCGCCACATGTCCAATTCCCATCTGTGTTGCACAAGCTGTTTGATGATGAGGTTGGAGCTTTTCATCAGCCTCTCCCGAAAGCCTGCAACTCGGTGTCTCAGTAGCCCATCCCAGTGTGGTATACGTGCTGTAGCAAACATACCACTCGCGCTACAGTGACGGGGTAATTTCATCAGGGCTCTATACCCATTGTTGTAGCATACCTTCATGGTCCTCGCGTTACCCAGTGTATAATTATACCATAGCTCACTGCCATATTGCTGCGTACACAGTACTTGGAATAATCGCTGTTTTACCTGCTCAGAGCAGTGAGCAAAGCGGCGCGCTAACATATTCGATCGTGTGCAATGAGCACGATACTGGCGCTTTATATCCTCGTCATCGCCACCATGTTCTTGTAGAACATGTCCCAAATATTTAAAGCTGCTTACCCGTTTAATTTCCTGACCTTTTATGAATACTGGCGGTACCTTTAATTTATATTTCTGGGGTTTGAACACAACCAGCTCACATTTTTTGGCATTGATTTCTAACCCTTTTTCTTCTGCAAAACATTCACACACGGTAATTAGTTTACGTAGCCCAGCAATCGACGGCGCCATCACCACCATGTCATCGGCGTATGAGACGGCATTCACCATCCCTCCTCCTATGGTGCATCCGGCATTTTCCTGTTTCAGTCTTTCATGCAGGGCATCCACGTATAGGTTAAACAAGTTGGGAGATGTGATGCCGCCTTGCTTTAATCCTCGGTAAGCTTTGAAAGGTTCTGAGGTTTTTGCTCCCCATTTCACTCTATATATGATATTGTAATATGTTATTAATAATCATATAATGTTTTAACATGAAATGCATTAAAATTAAATAAAATGCTAGTGTTTTGCTAGATGATATTATTACTATCCCCATTATTTTATATATTTATGTAGATTCTAAAGAATTAGTACCGGTTTTTCATGAGTTCGTAAAACTACTTGTAGACCAACCAATATAAATATTTTGTGTATGAAATAAATTTCACTTCGAGGATAATATTAGAATATAAAAGATAAATGCTTGGAAAACATTATTGACAATTAACCCCGATTTCTAGGCGTTCCCGGCGAAGTGGACACATTTTTTTATTTATTCATTTTACCACCTCATGAAACCAGGAGGCCAAATAATAAGGGGAACAACGTCACAACTACCCAGGCTCAAGAAAAATCGCTTTTTGATATTTTGTGTTCTCAACAGAAAATCTTCAAAACTCCGGTCAGCGCTATCGGTTTCTAAGTGGACTATTGCCTGTTCTAATTTGTTACTACTTTTGTATACATATGATTTTTTCTTTATTGTTATTTGTTCACCCTAAAAACTTAATAATATAATTTATCAGGTATCGTAAAAAAACTTAATAATTTATTTAATCAACTATCCATAAAAAAAACAAAAATGAAACCGAATTTTAATATCAACTTTTGTGCTATTGTCTTAATCTAGGGTACTAATGAAAAGCTTTAACGAAAAGAAAAAAATTACAAATCAGATTCAAATGTCATATTACACATTCGACTACAAACATGATAGATTCATTATTTTTCGGGTTGTACTTCGGTTTTGTAACTCCATTTAATATATAGTACATTTCCATGTACATATAATACATTTATAGGAATACGAAGATTCTTGGTAAGGTAGAAAAATAGTGAAATGTGCAATTTCCTGTAGAATTCTGTACCATAAAAGGAAATAGGAAATAATCAGAATCCAATAAGTTTGTTTTGACCCAAGTTGGGTAAAGTTAGAATGGTCCCTAATGAACCACGAAGAATAATAATAAAAGGGTGTTATCAAATCTAACTTCTATCTGAACACAGTTATTTTATTTAATAATGCGAGCCATTGATAAACGGAACCGAACTTCCAAATAGGGTAACCGAAAGTTACAAATCTACTCTACTCTTCAGTTTAATTTACAAGAGAGCAAATGTAAAATACAAAGTTCGTGTGGCTTTTCCAATCGATAGTTGTTTAATTGTAAATTTAATTTCAATCAAATTTCTACTGGGTTCAAATAAACCAGGTTTTTGTCAGAAGTAGATTAAATTGTTACTTTGATATAACATCTATTTTAGAAGTACCCATTTTGTAGTTTTGCTCATTCAAATTAATGTAGTAAAAACTTGTACACTATTACTTTCCTTATCCGCACCAAATGGTGCATAATGCACTATATTGCAACACCGAGTGCAGTGGTACTTGGCCATTCGTTATATGAAGGCAAGATTTATACTAAAAATGAAACATATGCATTCTTATGACTGTGATAAAATGTAGAAATTGAGTTGCGATGGAGCGGGATTTAGCTCAGTTCAGTGCCGCGACGTATGACTTTGATTTATTTTAAAAAAATACAACTGTAACATTTAACAATATATTAATGAAATAAACGGAATGAAATAACGTAAAAATATGTTACAAAAAAATATATAAGCTAACTATTCTTAGCATGCTTCACTAGATTCAATTATTGTAACCATTATTCAGTTCCAGTGCCGACATATTATATCGGCATTTATTACATTCTCAAATTAGTTCAAATATAAAAACATGTGAAACAGACAAATATCATACCATCCGCTCCCACTACGTGGAGCATATGGATTCCACAAACTGCCTCCAAGCTAAGCGATTAGCCGCCAGTTCCCGTGCATCTCCCAAATCAGGTCCACGTCCCACAGCTCTGACGCAATTGTATAATAATATGTTGTATGTATAATAAATTATAATTGAAAGGTTTTTTGCGTAGTACCTACCTATATTTATGGACATCTTATATGGTATATTTAATTGTGATAAAAATTTAATGAGAACTTCCATCAAGAGACAATACTCAGTGTCACTGCTGTTGTTGAAGGCTGTAAGTCTAAGTGGTATTGGGCTTCATGATACAAGCAAAAACCATTAATTTTATTGGAAATACATTACCTTGAGTACACTCACGACCATAAATAGGATTTACCTCTTCTACTCGTTAAGTACCTTATTTCTTATGCATACCTATTTACATTATGAACGGGTAGGAAATTAAAGGTGGAAAAGTCCCTCTAGTATTGTTTTAATTGGTAAATTTTCTACTTTGTAGCCTGATTGATTTTTCACGGACTGCTTAAACATTTCTACAGTGTGTCATATCACCTCTTAGTGTATTAGATAACGCGTTTGGTTACCACGAATAAGGTCACCGGTTCGATTTCCGATGGGGTCATTATGAAATAATTATTTCAACGAATAAAAATATTTCATATCACATTATGATTAACATAATCATTGATTTTTGCATGTGATTTTACATCTATGTAAATAATAAAAACAATAAGATTTCAAACATATTTATTGCATAGAGAGAGAGGCTTTTTAGATGAAATATTTTTTGAAAATTCTTATAAAAATACTTGTGTTTTTAAAAATAATAGCATTTACCTATTGGTTTTTTGAGCTAGGCTCAAATTTGGAAATTTGAGGGATTTTTTTAAATTTGAATTATTGTCCCCTAAATCCTATCCAACAAAAGTTTTTCGTATCTTGAATTCAATTAAAAAAGTATCATTTATTACACAGGAAGTCTTTTCTTTAGTCACACTTATTCGGAAAAAATCTTATGTAAGTTCGAATACATTTTCTTTGACCATCTGAACGCTCTCTTATCATTTCACTTTTTTGTGTTAATTTTTTAATCAGAAATTTTTTCAGAAATAATTTTCGACTATTTGAAAGCATCCATGAAATTTAAATATTTGAGTATCTGACGAGAACTCAAAGTAATATTTCTTTTTTTCTTTAAAAAGTGTTTTTTTCAATTCCTCAATCATTTACCAACCAAAGGAATTGAATTAAAACTTAATTGTGAATAAATTATTTTAAAATTATTTTATTGGAACACAAAAATATCGTAACGATGAAGTTTTATTTTTATTAAGCAGTAAACTAACAGTTACAAATCATTTTCATTTATTATACCATATCTGCTCCCTAAGTGGAGCATATGGAATCCACAAACTGCCTCCAGGCCAAGCGATCGGCCGCTAGCTCCCGTGCATCCTCCCAAGTCAGGTCCACGTCCCGCAGCTCTGACGCAAACTGCCGACGAATTGTCAACAGTGGACGACCAGGACGCTGAGAACCTGATGCCTGACAAATCATTTTAGAAAACATAAAAAACAAACAGAATAAACCAGTCAGAGGTTTTCACAAGAAGAGTAAACATAGGTAAAAAAAATAATGTTCTCAACATAAAATTACTAGATATAAAATGTATTTAACATTGAGTTAAAACATAAATAAATTTTAAAAAGATATGCAAACAAAACAAAATGTTATTTTACTCGGAAAGCGAACGTCGCAAATCACCGTGGTTTTCTAAATATATTTATATTCAATAATTTATGATATCCTATTAAAGTTATCGGAAGTTCTTTCTTTATTGAAATTATTTAACTGTATTCAAAACTACATACTTATCTCCTCCCAGACATTTTATGTTAGACCCTCCTGTCGCCGTAATACCCAGCATATGATTATTGAGCTTCTTTGCGAAAAGACTTGTAAAATTTCCCTTACCGAATCAAATAATAAAAAAACGTAATAATTTTTGAATAGAAGACCTTTTTAGGACCTTAGACACGTACCTAATACAGAATGTTCTGGGGATCTTATGCTGGAACCGATCGACACTAATGTCGAGCTAGAATCTCTGAAATTGTCCGAGACTGCAATATCGCTCATTTATAAATAAACATGGCTGCCTATTAAGTTACCCGAACAACGTTAGTTTTATTCTTGATTAGATCACAATAATCATGTCAAACTTTAAAAAACACTGTTATCTTGGCCCGTTATGTTGCTTTATTGTATTTATTTAATCGTTTTATTGAAAGCTGTCTGTATTATATCCATATTCCTGACTTTTATATTATATATCATGTAAAAATATCAATGTCAAACTATAATAGTAAACATTTAGAGTATGTCCAAATCCTTGCTGACACATACTGGATTTTACCCAAATCCTTGATGACAAATACTAGATTTAACTTCTTCGTCCATGTTAAGACATCAATAATCCATAACGATTACATATTCTATATCCATTCCCAATGTGGAGCGAATTGTAGAAACTCCTACAAGCGATCGGATGTCAGATCCCGTGTGACTTCCTAAGTCAGATTAACACCTCTAACTCTGACATGATGCAGTGGACAGTAATGAACTCTACCTTATCCGCACCCAATGGTGCATAGTGCATAGGGCACTGAATCGGTACATCAAGTGCAGTGAATCTTGATAATTTGTTACATAAAGGCAATATGATCAGTCTTACGCTGGAGCGACAGTCTAAGGTCTAGAACATATGATATATTTTTATGTGAAATCACATTCAAATAAATATTTTATATTGAACCCCATCGGGAATCGAAGCCCCCACCAGCACGGCCGATGAAAATAGTGTAAAGTTTTCTTTCAATTTTTAAGACTAACTTTTCTTGCCTAGGACCTCCGGGCCGGCCCTAGCGGCAGCCAATAAAACTCAGCGCCTTATTGCGGGCGTCGGCGTCGATGTCTCGTGATTTATTGCTGTCATTTCTACCGACCGACTAGCAGCTGACTCCCTGATTTATACAACACTTGTTACTGGAAATATTCCCAGTGGCGGTCCTCTTCATGCTGACGATAAATTACTCCGGAATAAAGTGATGTATTGAATCCATAATTTCCTCGCATTTTTGAATACGTTATACAAATTGACTCATAAATCTTACACACGTTGGTGTAAAACACTTTCGTTCGTGCGAGCTTTCAAAACGTGAAAGACACGTGTCATTTTTACATTATAGCTATATTTGTGGTTCGTATAAGAGTATCTAATTGTTTTGTTCTTTCTTAAGTGTTTTTAGGGTGTGTCTTAAAATTTTAAGTAACATGTCAAATGGAGACACATTTCAAGACATAAATATAAAAATGGTCCTTTTCAAATTTGTTAAATATTCTTTGCAGGCATGAATTTACAATAACATTTATGTCATGTTTTATCTTTAGCCTGGCAGTCTTATTTAAATGTGTGGATTTTTACGTACCCGAATAATTTTCAAGTATTCACACCACTAAACTGCAATCTACGATATTACCACATTTATGTGTGTGTGAGATTCATTACAATCAAGGGTGAAATACAAATTAGGGTAGAAAGGGGTGATTTGACGCTTGAGCTACTTGCCCCGTAAAATTTGCTTAGCTTTTCCGTTCGGTTTTTAATGTTCCCAGGAATTAAAGTTGGAGATTTCCCTCGATACTCCGGAGTAATTACCGCACAACGGTTTACCAGCCGCTGCGCCTGTAATCTTAATTCAACCCTCTGCATCCATCAAAATAAATATTCTTCACCCTGTTTTATTAATGGCGTTTTACTTAATTTATTGGGGCTGGAAGCGGGCGGATGCGACAGGAATCGATTTTATACCAAAATAGAAATGACGACCAATTTTGAGTTTCACATTGTATGTGATTAAATTATCAAATCGCCACCAAAATAATGCGAGTAAAAGGGAGGCACTAATAACGAATAATAAATTTTTTTATTATTTATTTCAAAACTGCTTTTTGATCTTAAGGTTGACTCTCTATTTTTAAAACAGTTATTTATTAAAACAATAATTGTTAAAGTGGTACTTATTAAAGTGTTTTCTGCCTTTAATCAACAATTTGATTTTAACATTTTGAGTATGTCCAATATTGCCAAACACTAGCACACAAATCTAGAATTTTACTCACGACGGGATATTAAGTTTTATTAAACAGCAGAGACGAAATCTTTGTCCAAGTTCAAAGCTATGGATATCCAAGTGTTTACAAGCCCATATCTATATTCCTGAACTTAAAAAGGCTTCTTAATCTCTGCTGAGCAATAAAAACTTAAGATTTTACCTAATATCGATAAAATTTATGTTAAAAATGTTTCTTAACTTGTTTAAGCCACCATCCATTCTAAAATAAAAAACTGTCGTAAGTGTGAACAAATTCATACTTTATAACTGTGTCGTTTCAAATTCAAAGCCTAAATTCTACACAAATTACGCCACAATTCGATATATAATGTATTTATTAATACCTCCGGGAAAACTAAATCAGCTCTATTAAACTTCTAAATTTAAACGAATGCAAAAAACTTTTATATCGCTATGGTATATTTTTCCATTGCATACTATTTCAAACTACAGCAGCCGTATCTCGCGGGCTTCGCTTTACTCAACTTTATGGGCCACTCTTTATGTTACTACAAACGGAGAATGTATCTTCCTTCCCGGGGGAAAATGCCGCCCATAAAATCCCTTAATTACTGATAAAACATTCCTCACCTGCCTGCGCTGTTCGGCTGCAACCAATCGCAATATATTAAGAAATATAATCCAGTAATGAGAGAAAAGCTTAATTTATATCGATATAATATATGGTTTTGCTGTTACTGTAATAATTCACTTTATTGTTTCTTTATGTTTTATGTTTTAATTGGATTGGTTCTGTTTTTTGTACATATATTGTGTTTATTTTGTGATCTCAGGCGATGTCAGTGCGTATTAGAATAAAATGAAGATATGTTTTTTATTTGTCCCTAAATGAGTTTATTGTAAAAACTCCTTGGGAGCATTGGATTAAAAAAAATAAAATTCTTTTTTTTAAATATGTAATGTTATTTTTATAAATTAAAAAATATATATATATATATTAGCAGTACCTATAACTTACTACAAAAATAATTATTATAAGTATATTAATTTAATATCATATATTTTTTGACTCGTACTATTAAAAATGTTTCTATACATATTCTGGATATACTATGTATGTATATATTGTATATGTACTTAACATATCTTTAAAAAATATATTAAGCAAATAGTGTTGTTATTTAAAGTTACTTTGCACGTTCGCTTCGTCGATGATTTTCATTTCATCGTAAAAATTTTACATGACTGTACATACATACCTTGTATCTGCATAATATATTTCTTTCTTAAATTTATTAGGAAATACTATTAACAAAATAAATGTACTATAAATATTATGTCTTCTTCAAAAGTAGATTAATAATTTATCTGTGAATTATTATTTGTAGTATTTAATTTTTTGATAATGACGTGACCTTCTGCAGTACATAATAATATGTTAATTTTATATGTTCTTTTTCATTAAGTGTGAACAAAATCAAAATAACACCATTTAGAAATGAATACAAATACTAGTAGACAAATTACTGGATTATACCCATGCTGGGCTGATATCAGATATTATTGATATCCCAACAGAGACAGAGAAACTCTGGAAAAAAATGCTTTACAATCTTCTCAACAGATGACACCAGCATAGAAAAATTCTGTAAAGCGGAACGACGAAGACGATTTCATAATATAGTAGTTCCAAAATTTGTCATATATGGTTATCAGATGATGGGCGGAATGGGGAATATTGTAGTACGTCAAGTGGCCACTTAACCCAGCCAATGACAGATCATAAGCCCTGTAAACGCCTAGATAACCCACATTCGTTTCCAGAGTTTTTCTGTCTCTGTTGGGATATCAATAATATCTAAAATCAAAATATTTTAATATCTTTAAACTTCTACTACTTACTTCTTAAACTAAAATAAAACAAAATAAAGTTTCAGACAATAATGTAGGTATCAAATCGAAAAGCACAACTACTTTACTTACGATTCTCTAGTACAAAGAATACTACTTACTACTTTACCTTATCCGCACCCAATGGTGCATAGGGCACTGCATTGGTACGCCAAGTGCAGTGTATTTTGATCATTTTATAACATGAAGGCAAGATGATCAGTCTTACGCTTCAGTACCAGTCCAAGGTATCACACATGAAATATTAAAATGAATATGTAAATAAATATTTCGTGTTGACCCCCTACGGGAATCGAACCCGCGACCTCAGTCACGGTAGCCAAATGCGCTACCACTATGCTACGAGGCGGACAAAGAATATGAGCTCCTTACCCAAACTTCAGTCACCTTTATTTACCTTGCGACAGGCCAACGAATGCATTCAAATATTTTGTAATAATATCATGTTCGCGTAACAATATTTTCGCTTATAAATCCCGCCAGATGCAGGCGGAAGTTGGCTCCTAGTTCCTATCTCTCCATCACCTTTGCTACAGCCTTCGAGAAACTTCTGCACCGGAAGCTTTCCAAAGGTTTCCGGTCTGGACCGTTATTGAAAATGCACTATCTGTGTAAGTTTATTGAATTGAAAACTTAGGGATTTTGCAACCAAGTTTACAACGAACTTGTGTGATAAACATATTTATAGATAATTGGTTTTCTTTTCCATGCTCTGGGTATTTGTGATAAATTGTTTTTCAAACTGCAGCGTGACGATTGTGATTTGTAAGTACTCATGACATGTAAGAAAAGAAATCTTGAGTACGAGTGTACAAATACGAGCAGTTAAAAGTTTTCTTATTACATAATAATAACCATTCTGTTGAATAGATAAATTAGGGATTTTGGTCGTGGTTTGATATTTTGACGTGATATCGTCTAATAAATCGAGAACGCCGGCTGCACACACGAAAAACCATGACTCATTGTCACGTTCCGCCTGAGCCGAGTGTGCAAGCGAGAGCGCGGATCAAGCGATAGAGAGGCACGATCGGCCCAAGCGTTCGGTTTGTGACGCATCTATCTCTCTTCCACTCCATCGGCCGATGCGTCCGGGTAGAAGGGAGACAGCAGCAGCACACAAACTACAGTTGTAAATAGCACATTCTTACTTGAATTAATTTGTATAATTTAAGTAAACAAATATTTGAATTAACGAGTGCAAAATTTTTTTAATTTATGGAAAAAATTGAAATTTTCAGTTAACTCCTGCTTTGTATTATACAAAATAATCATTATTCAGTAATAATAATTCAATTCAATTCATAAAAGTATGCTATTTTTCATCAATGTTTTCTTATGACGTTATCACGTAAAATTATCGTCCGTAAACCGACTTTTTTTCTGATGTAAAGTGGTTGATAGTCCTTGCACTGAAAAACAGTAATTTGACACCGTAAAAAATTTCGTCATCATCATCCGCTACGCAAAAATTTAATAGGTAGGTATGTAAATCACCTGCTATGAAATCGTTTTTTTTTACCTTCGTTAACCATTAAATTAATTACCGTAAATGTTTGTACTATTTATCATGAAATTATAACATTAAAAGATATATTTTTTAATTTTTACCTGTAAACAATAGTAATCGAAGTTCTTATTGAAAGCCCCACTTTGTACTTGATTGACTTTTTTACGAATAACATGAAGTCGGTAGCTGAAAAGTTGGCTCATTCAGTTAATTACGTTTTAAATTCTAATTTCCCAACGTAGGTATAATATTATAAGATAAAAACCTTTTTGTAAATTTCATGAGATTTTATAAAGAAATGAATTTTCATTACTTTTATAATATCGCCCTTTAGTAATTTATTTTGTTGGAATTTAAACGAAATATTTTACAAACTTTTTTTAATCAAAAGAGACATTATTTTTTATTTTTAGTGGTCGCTTAAGTCCGTTTTGCCGAAGTCATAAAACTACCATTAGCACAGTTTTTTTCAGAAATCTTCTGTAAATACCGCTGTACTAAAAATCTTTGCATTCGAAAAGATAACTCGATAAATGCTTTAAATTTCATGGAATGTAGATCGGATTAAAAAAAGTTTTAATAACAACATTATTACTTTCAAGCTCAATAATTTTAAAACTGCCTTAAAAATGACCCTAGGCTAGCTAGCGCCTGTTAACAGATTAAATATTTATTTTTAATATTTTTTTAATCATTCGAGAAATAGTTTTACAGGGTTAATATGTGGTATTCATATAGCATTGTTATTCGATTTCTCTCATTTTCTAGGTGTTAGATTGTGTCAATTATTATTAATGATCAAAGCTACGTTTATTATTTATCTTCATCATGAGAAAAAAACGTTTAAATTCATTAAAAAATATATATAAACATGTTCATTTCTTTCTGAGCGTTCTTCAAAGTTATTTAAAAAAATCGGTAGTACTTTGAGGCGTTGAGTTCTTGGAGCTATTTTTCATAACTGAATATTTTTGCATTTTATTAAGACAATTTAAGAACAAGTGAAAGTTAAGCCACGGTAGTAAAAGAACAGAGATAAGAATTTTACCGCCTTTCTAATGAAAATTAAGAAAAAACTTTGTTAAACTCGATAAAAAAAATTACGCCTGTAAAATTTCCGTGACAAAATTTCTTTAAAGTTATAAATACTACCAAAACATCCATCTAGGGATGTTTTACTATTTTCCCCCTACTTTTCCTTATCCGCACTCAATGTTCAAAGGGTACTGCAGTGGTACACCAAGGGTAGTGAATCTTGATAATTTGTTACATGTAGGCAAGATGATCAGCCTTACGCTTCAGTGCCAGTCCATGATATCACATAAGAAATATTTTTATGTGAAAAACCACATTGAAATAAACATTTCATATTGACGGGTATCAAACCCTTGACCTTATGCATGGAAGCCTAACGTGTTAACCGCTACAACGCTGTTGAAAAAATGGACAAATTGATGCTTTAGACAACAATAATATTGCCCCATTATTAAAAAAAACAACGAAATGTATTAATTTTTCCAATAAAACATTTAAAAAAAAAAATTATGTTAACATATCAAAAATTAAATTATCGCTGGTACTCGATTTTTTTATCCCTCGTCCCGTGGGGTTTTTGCACAATATCACACCCTTACAAATCCTTGCATAACCTAGATTTGGTAATAAATACCTTTTGGTGTTAATTGTGAGTCGGGCAAAGTATTTTGGGTATGATCATGATTTATCTTCGAAAATGCGAAAATAATAACCGAGTGAATAATGAATTATTTAGGCAGTAGTATTTCACATGGAATTAACTTGTTAGTTAAACTTATTACATACTTTTCTAAGGCATTCTTGTAGAGTGTATTCATTTTCTCTAATCTTGATATGCTAATAGAAAACATTAAATTGTAAGCAAGGCTCTTGGGGATATTTTAAGGCTTTTTCATGGTATGGTAGTTTAACATTGCTTTATTTAATAAACTTTATTGTGGCTTTATTACTTAATAAGATTCACAATCTTACTTTGTAAACGTCTAAGAGTAAAAATTAAGGAGGTGGTGTATGAAGCTGGATAGGATGAAATCAGTGTTTAGAAAATACTTGGAAATTAAATATTTGACTACATAAGTTCATTCTGAATCATTTCAAATTTTAAAATCTGTGTTAATAAGTGGATAAATCAATCGACAACACAAGTTTAAAAGTCGGAATTTTGTTTCGACCATAATATATAAACTGGAACTCAGACAAAACGCGTTATGTTGAAGGTTACTCCAGAAATTCCTAGGAAAATTGCGAGTTTCTTGTGCTTGCTGTCGTCTTCAGTTATCTGGTGGGCTAACACAGACACAACTTTTGATGTTCCGGGCGTGCGATATCGCTAACTTTGACGCCATACACATTCTGCCGCAAAGTACCGAATTAAATTAGAGGTTTCAAGCACAAGCCGCTTAGGCTTGATTGAAAATAGTATTTACAAATTGAAATATGTGCAAATATCATAAGATTGCATAGATTTCTTTTTAATAAAAAAAATTAAAATAAAAAATCATAAGGTTGCATAAATTTCTTTTTAAAATAAAAAAAAATAAAAAAATATCGCACCCTGGAATTTAAAAAGATACGTCTGTTCTACGGCCCCTGTATATTTTATATTAGTTAAGTATCTGAAGCTGTCGATCGCACCAAACAAGTCATTGTTTAAATGTCTGTAAAAATGTAGTGCTGTAACGTTCTTTCATCTCAATCTTTGCCTTAGGAACATAGCTTGTTATTCAAATTTACAGCATAACAGCTTTCATTCCATGTTTCAGACGATACATCAGGTCGCTCCGGGTCCGGCCGCGAGAACCGCACAACGCCCGAGTCCGCGCCGGCGGCGGCCTCCGCGCCCGCCTCGCCTCGCGCGGAGCCGGCGCCCGCCTCGCCGCGCCTGCTGGACGCGCCGCGCCGCCTGCGCCACGAGAACGACCGGCTGCGCGGCGAGGTGGCGCGCCTGCGCCGGCTCGTGGTGGCGGGCGCCGAGCGCGGCGAGGCGGGCACCGCGCTGCTCGCCGCGCCCGAGGCCGAACCGCCCGAGGACGCGAGGGTCCGCACGCTCGAGGCAGAGCTGCGCCTGGCTAGGGAAGCAGTTATTGGTAAGTAACTATTTACTGCATTCAACAGTACTTCTTCTTTAACAGCCATTAATTATTAACTATGGACTACTGGACATAGGCCTCCTTCGTGTTTATTTATTTCAGTTATTTAGAACATTACAGAAAAAATCCAATTCATTCTAAATACAAACATACTTAATACTACTACTTTCCCTTATCCGCACCCAATGGTGCATAGGGCACTGCATTGGTACACCAAGTGCAGTGTATCTTGATCTTTTTTTTTATTACACGAAGGCAAGATGATCAGTCTTACGCTTCAGTACCAGTCCAAGGTATCACACATGAAATAATTATATGCAATTTTCATGTAAATAAATATTTCATGTTGACCCCCTACGGGAATCGAACCCGCGACCTCAGTCACGGTAGCCAAATGCGCTACCACTTATGCTACGAGGCACTACTAAATACAATACAATAATAAATCATACATGACAATAGATAGTTATATTAGTATAATGATATAAAAAAGTACAGAAAGAAAAATTAAAAGTTAGAAAGTGCTTTCCTAACGGAAGACCCACTGTCGTGAAATAAGTCGACATCCGAGGTGATGCGATTAAGTAACAAGATTTCTCTACCAACAGGCATAACCATTGGCAGGTTGGTTCTGCATATTGGCAGGTAAAACAATCGATGCTGACTTTGTCGAAGATAGTTATCAGGCACGAACAGACCTACATCCATCAGAATTTCTGAGTTATGTATGCGACCACCAATCACCTGAAAGAAGTGAATACCCAAATGAACGTCCCTCCTCCTCCATAATGACTGATAGCCTAGCATCCCTAGTAAAAAGTCGGTTGGGAAGAGCCAACGATAATATCCATATTCCTTTAGGTGCAGATAGCGCAGAAATTTCTTCTGTACTCTCTCTACCATCAAAGAGTATCTAGCCTCATGTGGCGACCAAATAATCGAACTAAACTCCAACCGACTTCTTACCAAGAAATTATACAATGGATCTAATCCAAGATCTTTTCCAACCTCATAACCTGAGTGTTGGAAAAGATCTTGGCATTTCTAAGAACAAAACCAAGCATTTTAAAGGAGTCATTACATAGATTGACTATATGAAGATAGAAAGATAACTGAGCATCAAACAACACTAGTACTGTTGTACCACTCTAGTCTGTCTTGGGCTTCATGCTGCCCCAACTACTACCACTACTCTCCCTTATCCGCACCCAATGGTGCATCGGGCACTGCGTGGTACACCTAGTGCAGTAAATCTTCCAAACAACATTTTGAGAGTGTCCAAATTCTTGTCGACAAAAACTGGATACCACCCATTACGGGCTAACATTATAGGCCCTGTTAACGCCTAGATCCTAGATAGACCTGTCATCAGCCAATGACAATATAGCTACACCACAAGCGGGCAAAAATGCGGCGGCAAACAACTATACTAAATTATTTCAAAAGTAAAATCATTTTAAAATGTGACTGACAGAGAGTGATCCTGGACTCATCAACCACAGGTAGTGATGGACCCGTTTCCCGTAATACCAAATTTAGTGGTTTTATCCAGAAATTCGCGTCCGGTCAATACAACGGTCTTTTGAACATAATAACTTTTATTTTCTCTCAACAAAATTAGTAAGTTTTGTGATGAACGAGATAACTGATTAGATTAAAGTTTTTTTCCTGAATCTTGAATTGAATAAGTTGTAAATTTTGTCGGTTTCGCTTATATTTCTCTTAATTTAAAAAACTCAATTGTCAAAAGGAATAATAAACGTTTTAAGCTCTCTCAAAAATCCATTAAAAGAACCATTTCCGTCATGCTTTTATGCAGGAGGCGGACGTTTTAAACCCTATAAGGTCACACGAGACCCTGGCCTGAATATACGAGTAACTAGCCCATTCCCCTAATGGATTTGTCACGTAAGTCGTGTCAGCGAGATGGGAGGACCACTCTTGCATACGAATCAGGTTTGTTCTTTAGACGCGGTCGCCCGCCCCCATAATCCGCATTGCAAACTTTATAATACCTCTCCTAGTCCGTCATACGTTACGAGTATGTTCTCCGAGGAGAAGCTTGTGTGCAGAGGATGCAGTTTGGGGAATAAATATACCAAATTCAAAGCTTTTGCTCGTAATAAATAAAAATATATACATATATAGGGTTTTCCAATAGGGATGATACAATTTAAAAATAAAAAAAAACATAAATTATTCAGTGAGACACAAAACTTTTATTCTATTTGAAAGGTTACATTATGCCATTATGTATGGAAAATAACATCATTCAAATGACCACCATTCTCCGTACGTACTGCATTCTGTGAACCCAATTTTCCATCACCTTTTCACATACATTTGGCTGTATTTCAACAATAGCACGTTCAATGTTAATTTTCAATTGCTCAATTGTTGTTGGATTATCAGCATATAAGCTTGTGACTTAACATACCCCCAAAGTAAAAAATCACAAGGTGTTAAATCACACGACTTGGGAGGATAATTAACTGGACCATTTCTTGCGATAATTTCATCACCAAATGTTGTTTTCAATAAAGGTGGTTGTGTGGCCGGTGGCACCGTCTTGTTGAAACCACATATCCTTCAGATTATTCTCAACAACAGCAGAAAAAAAAAACATCTAACATTGTTGTGTATCGTTTACTGTTACTCTTCGACCATTTTCTTTAAAGAAATATGGACCAATCACTCCACCGCACCAGCGAGAATTGCACACCACACAGTGACTTTGAATTGAGCACTGATTTTGATAAAACAATTTAACAATATCTAAACGTTGTTGAAGCGTGTATCTTTCCATGATTAAATGGCATAACCTACTGATTATAAATGACATAAAAAATGACAAAAAATAATACGCAGTGTTGCCATTATAACCATTTTAAATTGTATCATCCCTATTGGAAAACTCTGTATATCTCCTTGAAAAATACAGGTGTATTTTGAATGCTTTTTGGTTGAAATGGAAGGTAAAGAGTTGATAATATGTAACAAGAATACAGCAAAACTAAACCAAAATTTTTGATTAAATATTTTTATCCGATCGTTAAAGTTAAAGTTAAGGCTAAATTCAGATAATAGTTTCATTTGCAACCGATTTTTACGGAAAAGGAACTATTATTTGAATTTAGCCCTGTAGCTCAAGCACAGATAACTATCGACGTTGTTAAAAGCGTGCTATTCACGTGCTATTGCTAACGATTTGAGCGATCACAGTGATATTCGTTCGATACCGTGGTATCGATAGCCGAACATAGCCGATCTGAGCCGAGCGGGGCCGATGCACGCTATAACGCGGCCTTACGTCAAACGTCAAATCATCGCGCTTGTCTGATTTTTTATTATTTCGACTGCTTTTCTCAATATTTGGCTTAAGAAAACCGGCTAAATTATAATAAAGATTGAATGAAGATTTGTGCGAATAAGATATATCTCGGGAAATGGCTCGCGACTAGTATGCGCTCGTTTAATAATCCCGATCGATAACTTTTAACGAGCGTTCCATTGTGATCGCGAAAACGTTAAACATCCATGGGTAAGAAATCGTCATCACGTCGCTTTTTACCGAGTCGGTACTGATCTGTGATCGAGCAACTGAAGTTGAATAAGACTTATAGAAGTCATTTCTGTCTCTATAGAGCAACCAACAAATTTGAGGTCTGAAGTCTCAACGTCGAGACCACATGGACTCTCCATACTTTAATTTTAAACTGGTGGCCATTTGTACAGCAGTGACCAATTCTTAATCGATGTACATTTGATATTATTCTTTTAGAGAGTTTTGCTAATTTGAACAAGAGGAAGCAAGATATATTCTCTTAAACAGCTTTATAGAACATACCTTTGAACTGAAAACAACACTACTCTGTCAGGAAAAAATCTATCGGTTTTAGTTAAACTAATAGCCACAAATTTCACATATTGTATAACGTTCCTAAAATAATATGGACGTCCCTAGCCTTAACACGTTGACTGCTGCTCTTAAACGTCTTTAATTTAGGACATGCGAATGTTTTTTGTCTGCAGAACCGTTTATATTTATTTATTTATTATTTCCTTGCATGTATATTTTTTACAGTTAATACTATATTATATAAATATTTTATATGTTTTATTTGGTTTATTATGAGACGTAGCAGTATTCTTACATCAATGGGGTTCTTTCCGATTTTTTATTTTTTACTTAAAAAAATTGATTGAAAAATTACAATATCAAGGGAATTTTTTTTTATTTTTACGATGTCATATGAATTTTCTAGCGAGGTTTGAAATAGCGCTTTTTCAAATCGCTTGCAAAATCCTCCATTGGGCGCGCATGCGGTGTGACGTCACAGCCATATAGGCGCTTACTACGGAATGATTTCACGCCTTTCACGGTGGGAGGGTATGACGTCATTAGCCAATAACGGGCGTTAAAAATCATTCGTATTTTCTTGTTTTTAAAACATAAATTTATTAATAAAAACAAAATTGAGTATTGTGTTTTATATCGTTGGAATTGTAAAAATATACTTTAAATATTTATAACGTTTTTAAGGATATTCATGCTATGGGGAAGCACCCTATTGTACGAGATGTTTGTGATTGGCATCTGGAAAAGTCTATTGCCGACAAATATCTATGCATTTAATCGCAACAATTTTTTTCAAAACTACAATCAATTGTTTTCAGTCTTTCAAATACGGATTTAAAAAAAGGTACTTTAAAAACCACTAGATTTCTATACTCGACGGCATATGTCGTGTATCTCTAGCAGAAGACCTTCGGAGAGGAATAAAAAAGGTATCATCCTTCATTGAGATGTGACGTTGATTGGTTTAGCCGTTTAAGTTGTCCATCCGGCTGTCACGTGACCGATCCAGAGTGACGTAACAATCGGAGCAATCTGTCAACTCGACACTGGACATGGAACATGGAACAACCCGCCTACTCAGTGCAATTTAACTGCTTTCTGATAGTAATACACAGCTTTATTTTATTTCGAATTGTATTCATTATAAACAAAACATATTGTAACTAACTAACCATCACGCCATTTCCCCGTAGGGGTAAGCAGAGAGGATAGAACGCCATACAACTTTGTCCTGACATACTTCCTTTGCTTCCTCTACATTTACACATCTTCTCATGCACATACGCCGATTATTCCGACTTTTCACATGTCCACTTTCAAGTAGGTACTTGTCGTACTTGATCATGCCATGTCTTTTTCGGCCTTCCTCGGCTTCTACATCCAGGCACACTTGAATTTAAACTTCTTTTAGCCGTTCTTTCATCACTAATTCGCTCCACATGACCAAACCATCGTAAAAGCCCTTTCTTAATTTTGTCGATAATGCTTATCTCAACCTTGCACTCTGCTCTAACTTCGACATTAGTACACCTATCATACATAGTTTTACCACACATTCGCCTGAGAGATCGCATTTCAACAGCGTTAAGTATACTTTCATCCTTCTTTTTCCAACACCACGCTTCACTACCATACATAAGGGTTGGTACCAGAACTCCGTTGTGTACTGCCAATTTTGCTTCTTTCTAATTTGCAGTTCTTATTTGCCACTATCGATTTCAAGGCACCATTAACTCTGTTTCCGGCACTAACCCTTCTCTCGATGCCCTTATCCACATTTCCGTCTCTTGTAAACATACTTCCCAAATATACAAATTCTTCAACCTGCTTCAATCTGTCTCCATTTACTATAATATTACTTAGGTCATATTCACATTTCTTTCAAAAACCATCACATTTGACTTTTCCACATTCATTAACAAATCACTCTCCTTGCACACATCGTAAGCCTTTGTGACCAAGGACTGCAGCTCTTCTTCGCTATTAGCAAGAAGCACTGCGTCATCATATATATTGTGAAATACATCAAAATGTAAAATATATATAATACCTTCTTATGCCTACTAAAGTTTATTACAAGTTAACTTGACTGATCCGAAAATACGGTATTTAGCTAAACTAATATTTTAAATTTTCTAGCGCTCGATTCAAAGCGTTTCGATTTCCCATCAAGAATCCTCGCTGAATACGTTTGAATAAAAATGCGTAGAAAAAGTTATCGTTCATTTTTATTGTTTGAAGAATGTGATTTGTACATTATTTCCGTCGTGACTTCGTATAGGTAACGTCACTGTGCAAGTTTTTGTAAAGAATGAAATGAATAGACGCATCCTAGCTTATAATGACCAGTTGCTCGATCACAGATCAGTACCGACTCGGTAATAAGCGACGTGATAACGATTTCTTACCCGTGGATGTTTAACGTTTTCGCGATCACAATGGAACACGCGTTAAAAGTTATCGATCGGGATTATTAAACGAGCGCATACTAGCCGCGAGCCATTTCCCGAGATATATCTTATTCGCACAAATCTTCATTCAATCTTTTATTATATTTAGCCGGTTTTCGGCAAGCCAAATATTGAGAAAAGCAGTCGAAATAATAAAAAATCAGACAAGCGCGATGATTTGACGTTTGACGTAAGGCCGCGTTATAGCGTGCATCGGCCCCGCTCGGCTCGGATCGGCTATGTTCGGCTATCGATACCACGGTATCGAACGAATGTCACTGTGATCGCTCAAATCGTTAGCGTTAGCACGTGAATAGCACGCTTTTAACTACGTCGATAGTTATCTGTGCTTTGCTACAGGTAGGCTAGCACAGACACAACTTATGACGTTGCGGACATGCGATATGGCGAACTTCATTCATTACTTTTGCTTCAACGCCATACAAACTCTGTCGCAAAGTACCTACCGAACGAAGTTAGTGATGTCGCATACTGGAAATGGAAATTGCGATAACGATATAATTCATTCATTAATTTCATTATTTATTTATTTATTTCAGTTATTTAGAACATTACAGAAAAAAAAATCCAAATCATTCTAAATACAAATCGTACTAAATACAATACAATAATAAGTCATACATGAAAAGATAGTTATGTTCGTATAATGATAAAAAAAAGTATAGAAAGAAAAATTAAAAGTTAGAAAGTGCTTTCCTAACGGAAGACCCCCACTGTCGTGAAATAAGTCGACATCCGAGGTGATGCAATTAAGTAACAAGATTTCTCTTCCAACAGGCATAACCATTGGCAGGTTGGTTCTGCATATTGGCAGGTAAAACAATCGATGCTGTCTTTGTCGAAGATAGTTATCAGGTACGAACAGACCTACATCCATCAAAATTTCTGAGTTATGTATGCGACCACCAATCACCTGAAAGAAGTGAACACCCAAATGGACGTCCCTCCTCCTCCATAATGACTGATAGCCTATACTATATCCGCTCCCTATGTGGAGAGCATATGGAATCCACAAACTGCCTCCAGGCCAAGCGATCGGCCGCCAGCCCTCGCGCATCCTCCCAAGTCAAATCCACGTCCCGCAGCTCTGACGCAAGCTGCCGACGAATTGTCAACAGTGGACGACCGGGACGACGAGAACCTGATGCCTTGTAAAATAGGCAAGCATGGTTAAGGCTCTCGGGAGGCATACGTAGTATATGGCCTAGCCAGCCGAAACGCCTTCGCCGGATGACAGTAGATACCAAGGGTGATATAATTAATTACGGACATTATAATGATAACAATTTTTTTTTTAATAAATCGTACTTAATCACCATTCAATTTTTTTTTGTAAACTGATCGTAACCCATTCCAACAAAACCTACAAACTTATCAAATAAAAAAGATTATCGACGCCGACGCTAGAATGGAAAAATTGACTTAACATAATATCTGCAAAAGGAAAATGATACCTAACGACGTATTTCATTTTCCTTTGCAGATATTATGTCGCTAGTCAATTTTTCCTTTCCACCGTCGATATCATTATAATATAAGTATGTGAAAAATCTAATCGGCTTGCATTTTTGAGAAAAAGTTTTGCTTACCCGTTGAAATGTTGACATAATAGTTAGGTAAGTTTTATGTAATAAACCATTACGACATTCAGATGGGCAGAGAAAATAGAACATCACACCACTCCATCCTGGCATACGGACATCGCTTTCTTCACATTCGTGGATCTGCACATGTCCACTTTTAAGCAACCTGTACTTTTACTTGCCATATCTTTCTCGGTCTTCCATGGGTTCTACTGGTTTCATAAAAAAAATTAACAGTATTTAATCTATCATTTCATTAATTCAAATAAGTTTTTTTTTCATGCGTGCTTTCGATTTCTTCAGAATAAGTAATTAAAAAATCACCTTGTAATCGTATCAAAGTCGTGCACAAAATGTTTACATGACGATTTTGTTAAGATACTTGTGGCTTCATTATATTGGAAATTCCCAACAAATTCCTTCCACCGCCGCATTATTGGGCGAGAATTTTCCGAGAAGAAAACGTAAATAAAAGGTTTATCCCGTTCGAATCCCGCGGGATAGACTCCATCTTCTCTCGACTAATCCTCTTCCCACGGTGCTTTTTACAATTTCAAGTATAAGGATTCAGGTGACGAGAGAAATATCGGGAAAACGTCTCAGACCTTTGTGGGGTCTGAAATTATTGTGCCCTTAGACCCGTAGATCGTTTCCCTTCGATAGAAAACTCCCACCGGGATTTCCCGGAAGACACAATCTGTAATTTTAGGAAACTAAACATAGCGACTATCGAGCAGCGTTTGAAAATCAATGCTTTTTAGCATTCAATATTTGATTTGGTATTCTACACAGATTTGAAGATTTTATTGAACCCATTCATATTTTGTTCAATTTTAGAAAAAAAAGTTTCCATCGTTTATACAATAATTAGCCAGCCGAAACGCCTTCGCCGGATGACAGTAGATACCAAGGGTTGCTGTGTCCGTTGCCTCACCTCTGTGTTCCTTACAAAGTCAAACCACCGCACACCTAAAATTCTTCTAAGACACCTATTTTCAAAACTCAAAAGTCTGCTGTCTTGGACCCTGTTTAGGTGCCACGATTCGCAGCCATAGAGGAGAACAGGTGTGATGCAGGAGTTATAAAGGCGGAATTTTGTTTTAACCGAGTAAACATCCGATCTCCAGACAGCTTTCATACTGTTGAATGCGGCGCCCGCTACTCCAAGCCGCACTCCCAGTTCTTTCTGAACTCTGCCGTTTTCTGTCATGTACGCTCCCAGGTATTTGAAGCTCTCGACCCTTTCGATGACTTGTCCCGACAAAGGGTCTGGGCATCTTGACACGAGCTGTTACACATTACATGGGTTTTACCAATGTTGATTTTTAAACCCATGCATTTTTTCTGAACTCTGCCGTTTTCTGCACGGGAGCTGGCGGCCGATCGCTTGGCCTGAAGGCAGTTTGTAGATTCCATATGCTCCACATAGGGAGCGGATATGGTATGATGATGATGATGATACAATAATTTCTTACTGACCTACATTATAAATAATAATTTAAGACTGATAATCCTACCTCATGTAATAAAATAATCAAGAGACACTGCACTTGGTGTACCAATGCAGTGCCCTATGCACCATTGGGGTGCGGATAAGGAGAGTAGTAGTAGTAATTCAGCCTCCTGGCCTTTTGGTCGTTCAACCAAAGTAAAATATATTGGTACGTTACAATATTTCCAATATATACTTTGTCTCAGTGGAATCCATTGAATATTTTCTCGCAAAAACTAAATCTCAGTCGTACACACCAACCTCACAGTTTTTTTTTCTTATAAAAAGTAAACAACGAATCGCAAATTGGAAATGATTTCGTCGTTTTACATTTCACAGACTGATATTCCATTTTGTTTTTGATTGCAATATTTTATTGACGTAACAAATAAGAATAGTAATTTTTTTAAACTGTTCTATTTTTTCAATATTAATCCTAACAAATTATTTGTGCAGTTTAAAACATTTTTTTGTTAGCTGAAACGCGTCAGATCACCCATTAAAATAAATTCGATTATGTTTTGGGTTCCCTTTTTAATGTTGTATTGCGCTGTTTTTGCAAAAATTGACTCAATAACTATTAGGGTACTCATTACTTCAAAATCTGGTTCTTGAATTTAATTTTAAAAACCCCATCTTAGAATAAAAAGTTTATTTCTATGAAAACCTAAGGTTTGAAGTCTTTTTACAATATGGAATACAATATACTCAGTGATTGAAAAGCTGGCGGCAAAGGCTTTTATTGAAACATTCCATTGCCGTCTGTCTGTCTAGATATATATTATATATGAAAGAACCGCCTGACCATGAGCTTATAGGTGGGGGATGAAATTCCAGGAATTTCCTGCAACGTACAAGACTGTCATACCAAGCGTGTTTCTAATATTCCATTATATTAGAAAATGCACTTATTTTATAGAAATCTTTTGATGATTTTGCGGAATGCACGAAGAGATTTTCGTATTTATTCTTTGTTTTTTAAAACTTATTTTAAGGCCAGTTATTTAATGCACAAACTATTGGTATCAAATTTTGCCATAGAAAAGTAAGCTCTCCTTTCATAATATGTATTATATTTACTCGTAACACGTTTTAGTAAGGAAACTATCTAAATAAATCTAATTTTATTTACTTCCATTAGCGATTGCGTTGAGTTAAAGTTGAGTTTAAAGATTTAATTTTTACAGAACCTTATAAATAATTTTGAATAGTTTAATTGAACCTATATATTATGTTCCCATGACTCAGAATTTACGCTTAAAATTTTTAATTTATTAATGTTTTTCTATTGCTTGTTGTAAATTTACTATCAAACAGCACGTAAAGGGTTAGTTGATTTAGATATATTCTTACTTTAGTCCTTTTTGTATATTTTTTCTCTTGCCAACCTCAGACATATTAAAGAATTGTGTTTTTTTTGGCTCCAGAAGATATCTTTTATTTTGTGTAGAAGTGAGAAAATAGAGAACTGCTTCTCGTTACAACTCCTAAGAAGATACTCTCTCCTCTACTAACCCTAGAAAGTAAAGCTCGTTTTATCACGGATTACCGCTTCAATTTAGGATTTTAAAAGTGGTATAAAATGATATTTATGAGGTTACAAATAAAATTTACGTCTTTTGAATCTAAAGGAAATGGAAAAGCTTTTACTTTATTAAATGATATTGCTTTTTATTGAATGATATTGCTTTTTATTGAATGATATTGTATGTACGTAGATCATCTAAATATATTGGTTATCGGTTACCAAAAGCATTTTATTATTGTAGCTGGAATTTCAATTTTTTTTACATATTCCAAAGACTTGGATAATCTCAAATTATTTTTTTGTTGCTGAGTTTACTGACAGTTCACTGAGTTTCACGCAAAGATAAATACATCTTGCATTATTGTATTATTATAGATGTAATAAACAAGGCCTTCAGATCCGGATATTAATTCTGTCTGTTGTATTTCCTAGTTTTGCCGTAGTCTATCACCGATGCCATAAACTTGATTTTAAATGGTTGTACATATTTATAAGGCATTTCTCATAATTGTCGATGCTGTTTCTGTACCCACATTTTTCATATTGTAGCGCAATGAAATATCATTTTTCATTTTTATATCCCTACAGCGATGAGGTAGAATTTGTTCAAATTCGGGAATATGGATATTCAAGCGATTACAGGGCTTATGACCTATCATTGGCTGGGTTGAGTGGCCACTTTATGTACTACAACATTCCCCATTCCGCTTATTAGCGAATATCCACACCGCTAATAAGCGGAATGGGAATGTTGTAGTACATAAAGTGGCCACTTAACCCAGCCAATGACATGTCATAAGCCCTGTAAACTCTCGAATATCCATGTTCCTGAATCAGGAAAAATTCTACCTCATCTCTGTAGGGATATAAAAATTAAATATATTCCTATTCCCGTCTTAGGATAAGATCCAGATTTGTCTACAAGTATTTGAACACGCCCAAAATGTTGAATGAAATATCAAATGTTCGACGGTGTAAAAATTAGTCATGCCTTATTTAAAATGTTTTTATGTAACTTTTCATAACTCCATCATAAGTAAAACAATATTTTATCTTGTTCAACAGTGTACCAGTGTTCAGTTCATAATTTAAGCTGATTAAAAACTTTGCTTGACTAATAGTCTACACTCGGCAGATTGTTATGTGAACTTTTCTTTATTTTTTCAGCACTGAAGGCAGATAAGAAGAGGCTCAAGGCGGAGAAGTTTGACTTACTGAATCAGATGAAACAGCTTTACTCCTCACTCGAGGATAAGGAGAGAGAACTGAGAGACTTTATCAGGAGCTATGAACAAGTAAGATCTTATATGCCTAACTTCAAACATCTACCTCGTAGAAAAACAGCTAATTTTATCAAATTTTTAACTTTTAAAATTTCAGTTCTTTAATATTTCAACATGTTTGAATCTGCTAATATCAAATTTGTTGTTAATAAAGCAACAATAGTCGACAAAGAAAACTTGTAACAGTTTTCTTTATTTTTTGTTTTAAAATTTTTCCTTCGTAGATGAATTTCTATAACGGATTAGGTACATTAATTTTCAAACGGTTTAAAATATATTTTTTACTTTAATTTACTTAAAATTGTATAATACTTATTTAATTGTTAACTTCTCATGTATATTCTATAAGAAAAAAACAATAGATAATTTATAAAGTGTTTAAAAAAAATATCAAATTTTGACCATTTAAAAATAACCTTTGTTCTTTCACTCGCGTAAATAAATGGATATTTTTTCTGTATTATGTTATATAATGGTCACCGATTCGTGGTTTCCATTCTTCCATTCTTGGAGGAATCACTTTAATAATAATAATAATAATACTTCCATTTAATCTTGAACTAAGTATAGTTTAATTAATCAAATAATTGGTTCACCAGAGGTACAGTATTATAATACACTCGTATGCTTGAAAAGGGAACGCATCATAGCAGACCATGTTATTTAGTATTCATACAAAACTGTATGAAAACAATAAAATTTACTTAAATTATGTTTGCTTGCTGCGCTAATTTTGCGGTTCTCATTTTAGTGGATAATATTTTCACGTAAGAACATTACGAAATAATGTTATATATGTCGATATTAATAAATATGTCGTGCATTTGCGTGATTGTCTTTTTATTCGCAGTGTATTTAATATGCAACTAAGTTTAAAGTTTTATTCGAAAAAAAAAAAATTACCACTTTTAAACTAGGTTTAAGTGGAACAAAAAGCCCAAAAAGGCATAATAACCCAGAAAAATGTTATCTGTATCTTGAGGGCCGTTAATATCTACGAACTTTGATTCTATCGTATTTATGAAATAAATCTTATTTTAATTTACAAAAAAAATCACACTATCTACTCTTATCTCGCGAAATCGATACATATCTTGGGTTATTGTAGGTACTTACTTACACTAAATCAAATATAAAATGTGTGATCTGGAGGCAAAAATTGACAAATCCGTTCATTTTTTGCACAAAATTTTATTAAAGTTCCGAAAACTTCATTCGCTTTTTAAATTGATTAATTTTCAATATTATTTTCATTTAATTGATAAGAGAATAAACGTCAAAAAAATCCGGTAATTTTACATGTTTTTAAAGGAATTTATGTATAGAAATAAATGGATAGTACATTTTTGCCTTATTTTACGCCTGCGAAATAAAACAATAAAAAATATATTGTTTATAAGTGCACAGATATAAAACATCACAACATAAACCCTTATTATTGTCTTTTATACAATTTTTGTAGCTTTTCTACCCTTAAACATAAAATTTTCGCAGACCATTCCACATGGAGCATTACCTCTTTTTCAATCATTGTCCCCATGAGACCTTATTTATACAGTTAGCGAGTCAATTGAATAGTAATTTTGTGATAAGCCTCCCACGCCTGTTCGTTATACTGCTTTGTATTCAGTATTCGAATCTTCCTTTTCAATTATCTTCTGGTTTTAAAAAAAATCAGCAGAGATTGATTTTGATTTTATTGGGATCAAAATACACATACTGGTGATTTTGATTACACAAAGCATTTTATAAGGAAGATGAATACCATATCATATCAAAATGTACAAAGAAGCATTTTAGAAGGAAGATGAAACCGTATCATTATCAAAATGTACAAAAGATTTTAAAAAAGCATAACTAAAGAGTAAAATGAAAGCAAACCTATAGAGTGCACTGCTGTATCAGTAGCGTATTTACAATTTTATTCACCATGACACGAGGTAATTCCTAAGAGAAAGTGCAGTACAGAATTTTAGAGAAACCCTAATTTTCCAGAATTTAAATAACGAATATCTCCCTATTTTCACTAAGGCGGCCTCCGTAGCGTAATGGCTAAGACGCTAGACTCACGATACGGAGGTTCCGGGTTCGATTCCCGGTGAGAACACAAAAAAATTAAAAGTGATTTTTCTCAAGCCCGGGTGTTTGTGACGTACCCCTCTGTAATTGGGCCTCCTGACCTGTGAGGTGGTTAAAAATTAAAAAAAATAATAAAAAAAATTAAATAAGGAGATGGACTTATTGGTCTTTCTTGGATGCTCTTTTGCATAATAACATGTCATATTAAACGAAAATTTTATCTATATTTAATATATAAGTACACTGAACTTGTAATGTAAACGCATTCTTGATTGCACGATGACCACGTTTTCTGCTCATTTATACACTTAGCCCAGTAAAATTAGGGTTTTTGCCTTAACTAATTCGGATGTTTTGTTTTTTTTTACGTTGTTAAGTGATATCCAGGAAAGGATTGTATCAAAAGTTTGGATGAATAGGAGGTGAGGAGGTCAGGATTTTCAAAAAAACAGAAAAAATGGGCCTTTTTTTTTATTTTTAAAAAAATACAAAAACGCTTAACCCAACCAAAAACAATTGTTATTTTTTTTTTTTTAAGTATCTTTTATAGTTTTCGAAATAATTTCATTTGAAAAATCACATTTTTTACTGATTTTCTCCTGTCAACATCTTTTGCCTCGGAAACGGGCTTACACCTCGTGAACCGTACCTCGCACGATAAAAATGCTCATCACTAAAATTGTAGAACATTAAATTTACTACAAAATCAGTATATTGCGTTTTTTTTTTTAGTTAAAAAATCATTAGTTATAGGAACAAAATGTGTGTGTGTGTACGCCATGCGCCAGCCCTATTATACAAATACTGGGGCAAATTAGCTAGATTATTAATATATTACATTATATTAACAATATTTAACTTTTTAATTGATTTACAAAAATTTCACAAAAAAGGTAAAAAGATTAATGAGAAAAAGAGTAAAAATATAAATAATTTATTTATTATGGCTATCTACCGCCAGTATTTGTATAATAGGGCTGGCGCTTGGCGCACGCCTTATTCTGGAGTAATTAGACTGGGCTAACTGTCCTCTTTAGTTTTCATGCATAATAGCACCTTTATAATATAGGAAAAGTATTGCAATTTATAGGAATATAAAAAAGAAAAGAAAAAAAAAATCACCAGTGATTCTTCATTTTTGATTGATGGTTGGCACAGGTTGATGTTAAGAGTATAGTATTGTCAGTCGAAGTGTGTTGACTGGTCACGTGGTGCAGATGCGGGACGAGGAGCTGAGCCAGCGGCGGGTGGGGGAGCGCGAGCGCTACTCACTCCTGCGCCACGCGCGGGACGAGGCGGAGCGCTGCCTCGCGCTGGCGGCGCGCCTCAGTGCACGCGAGCTGCAGCTGCAACACGCGCGCGATCAGCTGCAGGAGGTGCGTACGCATCCCATGGGCCATTCTGTCATCCACATCTCACCCTCGTGGTAGCCCCACATCTTACTTCCGTGGTTACACCTAATCTTGCTTTAAGCAGCACTACAATCATTCTTTAACTCTCTCTCTGGTTGCACGACAATCATAGCCATACATTGCATCCCATCTACACTGTCATTCTCATGACTACATCTAACCTTATTGGTATCGCCACATCTCATCTTTTGGTAGCACTGAAATCAAAGTCAATTTTTGTTTCTGTGGTAGTAACACATTCATAGCCATTATCTTCCGTGGTACTATCACAACCACAGTCGTTTTTATTTCTGTGGTAGCACTACAATCATAGCCACATCTTACTTTATTGAAAACACCACAATCACAGCCAAATTTTCTTTCCGTGGTAACACATAATCTTGAATCACATCCACATCTTCCATGCTAGGGTATGCTGTTATTCTCATGACCGCATCTATCATTCGTGGAAGCACCACAATCATAGTCATATCTTCCGTGGTATCATCATAACCACAGCCATTTCTTATTTCCGCGGTAGCACCACAATCATTGCCACATCTTACTTTCTTGGAAGCTCTACAATTATAGCCACAATTTTTTTCCCTGATGGCACTAAATCTTGCATCATAACCACACCCTTCATATTAGGCCATGCTGTCATATTCATAACCACATCTGACCTTCGTGGTAGCGCCACAACTCACCTTCGAGGTAGTACCTCAATTATAGCCACATCTTCCGTGGTACCATCACAACGATGGTCATGTCTTGCTTTCGTGGTAGCACCGCAATCATAGCCAAATCTACCGTGGTATCATCGCAATTATAGCCACCACATATTTCTGTGATACCACCGAAGTCATAGCTATGTCTTGCTTCCGTGGTGATAGCCACATCTTACCTTCGACGTAGCACCACTACCACAGCAAAACTTTTTTTCTGTAATAGCTTTGTAATCATACCCACAATATTTGTGCGTGTTCATTTTTTCAAAACCTCTGTTACAATCACGACTAAAGTAACCGAAGTTACTATCATCAATTCGAGGGTTTATTTGAATACCTGTCGAAGTACAGTTTCTTCATCCCCACATTACTGCAAAGGTTAATTTCATTATTTTATTAGGTGCACCATTTATTTTACTCTCAAGCTTTTTTATTCTGAAAATCATCTTTACATTTTTCACGACTTATAAGAGTTGCAGACTCATATATGTCATTATCATCATATGTTAAGTTTTTGGGATTTTTCAACTTGGTTTTATTTGTTCTTTCGCTGGTCCAACTGCTGTGTTTTCCAATTACTTACATAGTAATTGGCACTACACTGGCAAACAATTTATTGTTCCTCATTATTTATTGACTTTCAATCGTTTATTCGTCATTTGTATGAGTAAGATAGATTCGCCAAGTAGAATGATTTGTGATAATATTGTATGTTACTTTAAGGAATCTTGGGAATAAGATTTTAACACATCAAACTCCTATCATCTTCATAACCTCATTATTTGCATCCTTGAAAGAAAAATCATTGCACTTTTCTTTTTCTAATTTTTATTTTATTATAGTTACTCCATATTATTCATTATATAATGCAAAATACAGCAATAAATAGAAAAATGCACTACAAATAAAGCGTATTTTATGTACAGCACCCTTGAGGTGATTTTTTTGGCCACCAAAGTCTGGTAACATCAATCACCCTAGGAGTTTATCTTTGAAATCTCCCAAAGTGATGGCCAAATGGCCATCGATCTTTATCGTGTTTTACGCTCTACAAACAATTTCCTCTAGACAGACAACTTCTTGTCAAACTAGAGTGCACCATTTATTTCTCGGCCATGATGAGAAAGATCTCTAGACTAATAGAAATGTATGTTGTGGGTGTAGGCTCAGATCAAATGAAATAGTACTGACAGTTTACAATTTATTACTTAAAAGATACACTAATTTTATTGACACTAAATTGCAACAAATAAAATTTACTATCACGACAATTATTGTCGCGTGGTTTAGAGTTCATTAAAAATTACATGTGCACGGGATCGAGGTTTGCCGTGTTCGGTTTCGGTTTCGACATTGCCACGATTTCTCACAAATTTTGACAATTATTATTATTATTATTAATACAAATATCAAGTTATCAGCTGATGTCTGTATTACCTAATAAGAGACAAATGTCATTTACAAAACCTTTTTCTGATTAGAGTTCTTCTTTGATAATAATTACATTCATTTTATTGCTTAATTCATCAAGTCCCATTATGTGAATGAGAGTTTTTACACGTTTTTTGTTTTGTTGATAATTCTTTACGATTTTTATGGTACTGAAGATATAGCCATTAAAAGACATTGGTAATAACTAATAGTACCTATGTGATTTAAAAATTAAGCTTAAAAAATATTGTTGTTCTCATCCAAAAACGAGTTTTTTTTCTTAACTTAAAAAACTTAAACTTAAAAAAAATCTATCCAGTCTTACAATATTTAAAATATGATTTCGAGTATATTAAGCGTGTTGGATTTTCACCCAACCTAACGCAGTACAGAACACTACCACTGGGTACCCAACTCTAATAAAATGTTAAGATAAATACAAGAAATATTATTTTCATTGTACCATATCTGCTCCCTATGTGGAGCATATGGAATCCACAAACTGCCTCCAGGCCAAGCAATCGGCCACCAGCTCCCGTGCATCCTCCCAAGTCAAGTCCTCGTCCCGCAGCTCTGACGCAAACTGCCGACGAATTGTCAACAGTGGACGACCGGGACGCCGAGAACCTGATGCCTTGTAAAATAGGCAAGCATGGTTAAGGCTCTCGGGAGGCATACGTAGTATATGGCCTAGCCAGCCGAAACGCCTTCGCCGGATGACAGTAGATACCAAGGGTTTGCTGTGTCCGTTGCCTCACCTCTGTGTTTCTTACAAAGTCAAACCACCGCACACCTAAAATTCTTCTAAGACACCTATTCTCAAAACTCAGAAGTCTGCTTTTTTGGGCCCTAGTTAGGTGGCCACGATTCGCAGCCATAGAGAAAAACAGGTGTGAATACAAGAAATAATTAAAGAAATAACGATTTCAACCCTTCTAACTGTAAAAATATCTAAATTATACTGCTATGATAAAAATCTGTAACGCGGAAAAGCATCATAATGAAAATGACGTCATAATCCATTAACAAACGGACAGATAACGACCGATTCGGGTCAAATTGAAATGGTATTTTTTTCTCCGAGGGGAAAAAATAATAAAAATATGATACGAGTGTCATATGGGAGGATACATTCTCTCAGTAATGATCCGCCCTACATTTAGTACCGAGAAAATCTTTTAGTATTCCAGTTACAATTTTCCACGGAATTCTTTATCAGTACATTTACACTTCATTTGTATGGAAACATGGTTGATTAAATAACAGAATTAAAGCTTTGAAAAATAAATTGAAGCACATTTTCATCAAATATACATAAGTATTAAGTATTATAAAGTTTAGGTATAGGTATATATTTATGATTCAAGGAAAGCCGGATAATTTCACTGATAATCAGGATATCTGTATATTTTCTGCCTTGTTTTCATATTTTAGTGAAATTAAAATCAGTCAAAATAAAATAAATAATGTCCATTTGTAAAACATATTACATATAATCTTTATTTTTCTTTTTCTAAAATTTTTACTTTTTTATTTCTTGTTTCACAACTTGTTTTCTGCTTTCTGGCACAGTTATTTCCGACCGTTAAAGCAGCCTCAAAATCGAAAATTTGAGTTTATCATAAGAATTAAAATGTTTTTTTTTAAGCTTCCACTCCACAAATTTTATTGGTTTGGTGGATCATTTTAAGAAAACGCTTATCAATTCAGCATACCATATAAAAACAATGAAACACAATTTTTTTAATCAATATATCGTCCAAATCTTAATAGTTAGACAACCCCTAACTTTATTTTATTTATTTTTTATTGTTGCTTCCTTATTTTACCTTGTTTTCTCCTATATGTTTCAAAGGTGACGCAAAAAAAAATGTATTTTTATTATATTCTTGAATGACTCCGGTATGTCATCAAAAACTTCTTAAGAATTCATCAGAATGTGTGAATCTTTTAAATAGCTCTTCTAATTATCTGAAAATGTTATAAAGAACAGATTATTTTTTAGAGATGTACCTATATTAGGGTGTCCCAGATTTTTCAAATTGAGTATTATTTTAAAAAAGTTGAAAAACTTTGAGGCCTTGTCGGCACAAGTTAAAATCATTGTACACATATGAAATTTCGTATGTAAATAGGCCATAGTAGGCGAGCAGCCTTAGCAAAAAAAAAAGAATTTAAAAAAGAGAAAACCTAACTTCCATTAATTTCATGAAGTAAAATATCGCTTGCTTTTGTTTTGAATATACGGGACTATAAATATTTCGCAAGTTCGGGGTGCTAAGCATATCGGATAAAATACGAAGTATTTTGGAGAAGATGCAAATGTAAACAACATAAGCGCCACGCGCTCTTATTGCACTTACTTACGACGACTTTTAAAATATTTTTAAAGTTTCGCATTTAATCCGAAATTCTAAACACTCTGATATTTATGGTAAACACACTCCCTATTTTCGCTCTAGGCAAGTTCAATTTCATTCCAATAAACAAGGGGTTTTTTCACAGCCTGTAAAAATTCACAGCTAGTGTAGGATGCTCCTGGCATTTAATTTTCGAATAAACAACACCAACATCCATAAAAACTGAGTGTGACAAATTCATAAAGCGAAAATCGTCAAGATTAATAACCATCTTCCCATCTCCCTCTAACTTTCCCTCCCTTTGCAAGTAACGAGTGAGCAAGAGACAGAATTAAAACCCCATCAGGCGAGAAAAGACAATTTTTCAAAATGAATATCAGATTTGTTTTTTCAGAAGTTTTTTACGCCATTTTGTTTATCGAAAAGACAGTTTTTAAGCTGCTTACAGATGCTTTTAAGGGAAGTGCTTCTTTTTTCATAAATGAATTTCGTGTTATTTCCGATTTTATAAAGAACATTTTTCTTTCTTCCTTTTATATCACCAATTGTTCACACCATAATAATAATATTATACTGTACATAGCAATTATGGTAAGTATAATAATATAATCGAGTTCTTTATCAATTAATAATTTTAAAAAAATATTTAGTTTTGCAGTTGAGAAATATGTGATTACTTCTCATTTTGTTGCAAATGATCATTTTAAACTTAATTTTCTTGTGACTAAATTAATAAACAAAGGGAAATTTAAATACATGATTTTAAATATTTTTTTTCGTTTTTAAATAATCTTTACGCGCATTGGAAATTACTGCAATCATATCTATATTATTTATTATATATTTGAAATTTATTATAGGAGGATAAAACAATCATTTAAAGCTTTAAAAAACCAGTCTAAATTAATACCAAATCACAGTAAAAAGAATCCAAAGTAATCTGTTTTGCTTTCTAGCATTCTGTACTTTTAACAATGTACAAAACACACGCGCTTTTGAGGCGTATAAAACAGTTTTGTGCAATTTACATGATATTTTTCAATACACGCGCACACAATACCTTTCCAAAACGTTTTCACCGCGCTTTATATGTGCTCAGGGAATGATTTTTAAATTTTGTCTATGAAATAATTTATATGACCAAAGTTAGTATCCCCTAACCAGAATCGTTTCAGTTTTTGGAACTAACGACCTCAGAAAGTTTATGTTCCTAAGAGCGGTCTCTGGTAGCTACTACCCCTATCTGTGAGATTTGGAACCTCAAGTCTGAAATTATGTGCTAACTTTAGAAACCTATATACTGTATGCACAACTAAATTGTATTTTTATTATATTTTACTATAAATGCTATTAGCTGATTGTATTTTTCATAATTATACATTACACGGGTACGTTGATTAATTTTTTCTCCCCGCATTATCAAAACTCAAATTTTATAAAGTACAGTTTTACTATTGCTTAGTATGGAGTTCACGATGAGTTAAGTTCCATGTGTTTTTTTTTTAAATTTTCATTTTAAAGGATTTTATATTGTCTATTGATTTTCAATTCGTCTGAAGTTAAAATTAAATAAGTAATTTAAAACTTCTGTTGTACAAAATCTGTGTAATATTAAGTTACCATAAAATCTAGAGTTTCGTGTATTTTATACATTAGTGGGTTTTTCTTAAAATATTTGCAACATATAGGCTTAAAAGATGTCTTCCATTGAAGGTACACCAAGTCCTTTAAATCTTATTTTGAAGAATAAGTTCTCGGCTTTTTTCAATTTAATTTTTGGCTTTAATACATGATATAAATAAATAGCGATATATCACTGATAATGTCGGGTTCGTTCCTATAATAGTTAAATTTTAATACGATAAGAGAGGCAGGAAATATCCATCAAAACTCTGTTGTATTGTATTTTTCTTTTGTTATATTCAGACCCCCACAGGCTAAGGTTTTCCGTTCCCCTTGAAATATTTCATAAATTTGTTTTCATAAAGGAATTTATGTGTGCGCAATACACGCAGTAAAACATTTATTTACATATACAGAGATGTTAACTTCAACAGTAAGAATCAAGAATGTAAATGTAATAAATTATGTTTACGTTAAAGATTTTCACATTCCTTTTTTTATGTGTATTTTATAAATATAAATGCTATTCTCTTTTGATAAATAAATTACTTAAAAACAAGTCAATACAAACACGCTTCTAGTCGACATCTAAAAATGTGTAAAAAAACTCTTGTGCTAATTTTTCAAAGAAAATAGGGGGGACTACGATTGTATGGAGGAATGGCCGCGAGTCACGTGACAGAAATTCCTCTTAATATTTCTAATTTGTAGGTATGATTAGAGATATTTAAATTAACTTGTATTTGCATGCACTCACATTAATAAATATGTACTTTTAATATACTTAAATAATATGTCAAAATTCTTATTGCCCATATCTATGATAGATATATTTTTCTATCTCACTCTCATATCTAATTTAAACGTTTCTAAAACTCATATTCTCCACTAAAAGTTCCGTATTGACAGCCAAATGAGCAGGAGCCGTATAAATTATACACACTATACACACAATTATTTTTTTTTCTTGTTGCTATTGATATTAACATTTGTTTTGTAAAAGCCCCCTGGGGCGTGAATAAATAAATAAATAAATATACAATATGTGGAAGAAGCAAAAAAAGACTAAGTGGTTTAGCGTTTTATTCTTCTCTGCCTTCCCCTTCTGGGAAATGGCATGATGATTAATATAATTAATAACAACCTTTTGAATGTAATACAAACACTTGTAGACAAATTGATTGCCAAAAATCCTTAACAATCTTCTTAACAGATGTCACAAGAGATAAAAATTGTTGAAAAATTTGTCGAAAAACAAACTCAAGTGAGAAAGGTTCTGTCCAAATTCAATATAATTAGAACTTTTCGGAATTTGTCATTTGTGTTGTGGTTATCAGATGATGGGCGGAATGGGGAATGTCGTAATAAATCAAGTGGCCACTTAACCCAGCCAATGACAGGTCATACGCCCTATAAACGCCTAGATAATCCACATTTGTTTCCAGAGTTTCTACGTCTCTGTTGGGATATCAATAATATGATATAATTATCTTTAATACTACGTCAATCTTTTACACTATCAATCATTTGTTCTTTTTTTCTAACGACAATCGTTTTTACATACAAATATACTATGAAAAACATTCTATAGGTACAAAAATATATGATTATTTTTTTGGCTTTGTGTTAGGTCTTCTATTCAATTGTAAGCAAGTAAAACACACCTACCCTTATATAGCGCCCATATGGCGGCCTGTGGAAGAAATAAGAGCGGAATGTCAAGGAACCCTTTTCATAAACGAGGGGATGGTTTGAAGGATCCTTCAGCCTTCAAGTGGGGGTTGTTATTAAATTCAAGGCAATATTTAATATCAGTTAGTCTGTGATTAAAGTTTTTAATGAGCTCTCGGCGCCTTTTATAATTTAATGAAAATGTTTAAAGTTCTTGAAATTAAAAATAATATTAAATTATTTGAACAGATAGCCAACAAAATGTCTGTGTTAGAAATCCACTTCTTTTCTTTTTTCTAAATATAATACTATTTTTAAGTTTTTAATTATAACATCCATTGTCTGGTGTACTCTTATAAGCGATACAAGTTTAGCGAATATAACTATCAGCAGTAGTGTATTTACTATGTGTATCATTTTTTTAAACATTTTTATTTATTTTTTATATTTTTATAAAATAAGTGTAGCGGAGCCTTACACTTATGTGGCGAAACCTTAACTCCTTCTTTTTGGCTATCCCCACTCCAACACCTAGTGACAGACCCTACACCGCCTATGTCTAACCAACTAGTCAATCGGACAACTCTCGACTCAACTAGACGGACCAATAAATACACAGACTAAAGCCGCAATTATTTTAGAGCCACCCCGCGTGTCGCCCACGCCGTGCCACGCAACGGCCAGTTGCTCGATCACAGATCACTATCGACGCGGTAATATAAGCGACGTGATCTAACGATTTCTTACCATGATGTTTAACGTTTTCGCGATCACAATGGAACACGCGTTTAAAAGTTATCGATCGGGATTATTAAAACGAGCGCATCAAGTCGCGAGCCCTTTCCCGAGATATATATTCTTCGCACATATCTTCATTCAGTCTTTCTCGAGTGCCGTATTGCATTTAGCCGGCGTTCAGCAAGCCAAATATTGAGAAAAGCAGTCGACATAATAAAACAATCCGATACGCGCATTGATTTGACGTTTGACGTTTGGCCGCGATAACGATTGCCGAAAATCTTTCCCGAGCGTTGCTTCGGCAATGCTCGGCTCGGGCGAACGTGGTATGAACGTATGTTCATTGTGATCGGTCAAATCGTTAGCGTTAGCACGTGGTTAGCACGTTTTTTAACTACGTCGAATAGTTATCTGTGATTGAGCTCCGGTGATTATATTACAGTTTGTCAGCGGACATTTTGCGCGCGCTCTGATGCGTCTGCTTACTTGCTCGGACCAAATGGCTCGGACAAAATGCGACTGCCCACGGTGGATTAAACTAGCGAACGCGCGAACCAACGCGTGGCTTCCCCCACACCCGATCCCCACGCCGATCGAAATCACTCGATCTGCGTGGCGTCAGATCGGTCGGCGACACGCGGGACATGTCTAATATAATCATTTTCATACTAAATGTATGAAATCGATTCGACACGCGGCGTGTCTCTAATATAATTGCGGCTTAACGTCTTTCTACTCAATATACACAGAGATTGCTAAGTACTAGCTGCTAATCTGGTCATTATCAAATAATGGCTTTTCTAAAAACCGCATTGTAAGTGGAGTGAATAACTCCTACATACCTGATAGAAATAGGGAGGTAATCTTCTACGGCCATAACACCGCACCCTATAAAGAGGGATGGTTTCCCTTACTGCCTATAGATAAAATGTTATATCCTTATCCCATTACATTCAAACTCAACAAACAACACAAAAAAAAAAAATTTTTACGTTCCTACAAAAATATATTTATTTTTTACAGAATAATAAGCGATTATATAGTATCCGCCTCGTTGTGGATGACACGTTAGCTACCCAGGGTGAGGTCGCGGGTTCAATTCCCGAAGGGGTCAATAATAAATATTAGTTTGATATAGGTTTTCACATAAAAAATTTCATGCCTATATAATACCTACGACTGGCTCTCAAACGTAAGACTGTAAAATTTTACCTGCGTTTAAATTTTTTTCGAGTTTCCCGTTATGTAGCAAATATGTGCCCTATGCATCATTGGATGGGGATATTGAAAGTAGCAGCACATGGAATTGAAATTAGTTCTTAAATATTTTTTTCTAAATTATAATTTAAGCTACAAAAATATTTAGTTCAAATAGCTAATAGTATCAAATGTAATTATTTAAAAAAATACCCTTTTACTTGTTTTATGTATACGTGTAATTACGTTTAGGTTCTCTCATCTCGAACTTAACTAGTGCAACAATGCAAATTGGGTATTTAATTTGCATTTATTGTTATTAAGTATGAATATGAATGATGCAACAATCGATGCTGACTGGTGAATTGGGATGGTGCGAAAAAAGATTTTTCAATATTGATTCTTATCAAGTTTGTTAAAATTATTATTGTCCTCTTAAAATATAAAATTGCCTGTACATTTCAAATGGTTTTGTAGACGAGCAGGCCAAAAGACGTGAAAGTCATACCGTAGTATCCGAAAAGCAAAACGTAAGTACATCCCAGTAATGAGGAAAACCATAAAACAGATGTTAAAACTTTGTGAGGGTAACGTGTTTTTAATTGCGGTCGCTCTCACATATTTTTCCTTTTTTTTATTCCTCGAAAGTAATTATCACTTGTTTATTTTGTGAGCGAATAAAATAACGGGGATTTAATGGAAAACAATTAAGAACACCTTGTGTAGGTATTTCACATGACGTAACGTATTCCAGATAATATGCATCAAATTTGATGCGATAGCTTGGCATTTATTTCATAGAACTACATACTAAATTATTTAAACCAAACAGGATTTTTGTTCTACAAAATTCGATTTAAATAATATTAAACTTGTTTCACGATTATGACGTTGAGCCTTAGATAGTTTTTTATTCACATAAAAATGCTTATCTTATATTTTTTATCTAATCTTATCTTAACTTTACTATCAAGATTAAGAATTTGACGTAAGCTATATTTTCTAAGAAAGATCATAAAAGTACCCTTTTGGTATCTCGTCCGATAAAAAAAATGTTGCCCCAGTAATAAAGAAAAGAAAACGTCAGTTTTGTTCTCATTTCAAGAGAAAATTCTCAAAACGCCAATAAGCCAACGATAAAAATATACCAGAAATACCACTTTTCTTAGATCGTTGGCATTCAAGTGTTTCCTTTTTCATATTCACGTGATGGTCAAGGATCAAGGGAAAGTTTCCATAGGCTTTGAATAAAAGATTACTTAATTTTTAATTTAGGCCCCTTGCTCTCTGCATATGAAAGAACCTGTGAAAGCTTTCCGTAGGCTGAATTTTTATTAAAAGTCGAGGGAAAATCATGTTTACGATATTTAGTTATTTAAATCCTGAAAAAGAAATAAAATGCTGGTGTCTTAGAGGTCAGTGGGTATTACTTATTTCTTTTTTTTGTAATAAAAAAAATACTTCGATTTGCTGTAAAACTTTTTTTTTTTTTTTAAACTTACCTTATTTAAAATAAACATATTTTATAGACAAAACATAAATGTATTTATTGTTCCCGCAAAGCCGGGGCTTGTCTGCGGGTTACATTACATATTAATACTTTTTTTTTTCAATCAGCGAATATATAATTTTATTATACATATTTATGTTAGATTTAATTATATTTTAATTGGATACGCTGCATAGGACACGTTAAGTCGTTAACAGTCTATTGTTAAGAGCACATGTGTAAAATGTCTAATATGTCTAATCTATGCACAAGCCGCTTAGGCTTTATTAAAAATAGTATTTACAAATTGAAATATGTGCAAATATCAACTTTTTCACCAATAAAAAAAAAATACCTAAAGTATATAAAGTATATTATATAGTTTTTTTTTGTGTATGTATTGTGCTCCATAGTATCTAAAAAATTATACATCTACATCTACAAAACTATGTTAAGTGGGCATATGACATCTGTGCTCTTAACCAACGCTGAATAAAAACTCATTTTCTTAAGCAAAACAAATTCTTACATTCAACATAAAATTTAAATGATCTCCTTTCATAATCGCGAGAAAATTTTCTACAAACATTTTCCAGAAGTTTCCAACATATCCGTAGAGTTTGTTTACTTTTGAAATTGTACTTCAGGCGTTTGAAGGCTAGCAGGCCTTAAAAACCCCAGATTTGCTTTCCTGGTTTAATTTTTGGGCGGGAAAATTTAATTAAAAAACTTACGCTACTTTCTGCTACCAGTTTTATTATATATTGATCTTAGAAAGGTCATGAGGAGGCTTTAAATTGTATGTAAAAGATTTCTTGATAATGTTTTCTCTATTCGACCAAGCCAGATCAGTTTTAATTTTTAAACATTAATTGTCATTGAAAAAACATACAATACTATCAAACTAGCTTTTATCTTAATATATGTATGATCAGTCATGGCATTTCAATGAAAACGGATTTCCTGATTATTCTAACGATTTAAAAAAAAAGTTTTTGCCCGCCTCGTAGCATAGTGGTGGTACATTCGCCTACCGTGCATGAGGTCGCGGATTCGATTCCCGCAGGTGGTCAACATAAAGTATTTATATACTTGTGATTTTCATATTAATATTTCATGTTTGATACCTACCTTGGACTGGTACTGAAGCGTACGACTGATCATCCTACCTTAATGTTAAAAAATGATTAAGATACACCGCACTTGGTGTACCAACACAGTGCCCTATGCACCATTGGGTGCGGATAAGGGAAAGTAGTAGTCAGTTTTTATAGCTGTTACTTAGTTTTTATAGTATTTATGATATTCATTTATTTCTCGTTTTTTTAAAGCATAAATTGAATCTTGTTGTTGTTAAATGAAGGCAAAATGAACAGTCTTACGCTTCAGTGCGTATTGCTATCGAACAATAATTGAAAACAATCTCTTTCCATGAAAGAATCATACAATTATCCGCTAATCCTTGTTAATCCTTTCTAAGAGAGAAATCTCATTCTTTTACGTTTTGCTACCTTGATACTTTCTGTTGTTGTGTGTCTCTCATATCCTGTATGTTAGAAATGGATACGTGATATTTATGTTGTAGTGGGACCATGTTTCTTACCTTTGCTACAGAAAATTCACATGTAAGAAAATATAAATACAACTACTGCTTCTAATACTTTCCTTATCCGCATCCATAGTGCAAAGGGCACTGCATCCTAGAACCTATTGAAGGTATCACACATGAAATATTAATATGAAAATTACATGTAAATAAATATTTTCATGTTGACCCCCTACGGGGATCGAACCCGCGACCTCATGGACGGTAGCCACATGCGCTACCACTATGCTACAAAGCAGACGTAGCACAATAATAACAGGGTCAATTTTAAAGATGTATTTGAATGTACTTTTCAATTGTAATTATATACCAATGGAGTGCCCTATGCGAGGATAGAACGCCACACCAGTCTATCCTGGCACACTTAACATTCATTCATCTTCTCATGCACGTACGCCTATTATTTCAACTTTTCACATGTCCACTTTCAATTCCTTATATTACTTGATTACGCCATGTCTATTTTGGCCTTCCTCGACATCTACGTCATAATATGTACATAGGTATATATATTTTTCAATATATAAAGAAATCTATAAAATCTATTATATTTGCACATATTTCAGTTTGTAAATACTATTTTCAATGAACCCTGAGCGGGTGATCTTTAAAAATAGGATTTAAGTCGCAGCGGAGTGTGGATTTGATCCGGAGATATCTTGACTCAAAAAGCACGATGCCACCACTTGGCCACCACTCCGTTGACAATATTTTTTTTTATTTTTTTTTTATTTGTTGTAATTATCTTTTTCGCCTTCCACAGGCGCGGCGCCAGCTGCAAGCCAGCGGCTGGGTGTCCGACCAGGAGTCGCTGGGCTCCCTGCCCCGGCAGGGCGGCGCCCTCACCCCGGCGGCTCCGCGCCCCCAGGGCTGGGCGGGCCCCCCCCGGGGCTCGCTGCTGCTCCGGAGACAGTGCAAAAGCTGCACAGCGGCAGTGGGTGGACGAGGTCTAGAGATGTAAGATGGGATTATTGATTTCATTTATTACCATAACCACCATAATAATTACCATAAAGATCTGAAGCACCATAAGGGAGATTAATTCAATAAATAAAATCCCCCTAAAGGAGTCAAACAGGGATGTGTGATGTCACCGTGGTTTTTTAACATACATGGATAAATGTATGAAAGAGTTGAAAAATATGGGCGTGGGAAGCGAGAATGAGTGGTATGATTGTTTAGTGTCCTTTTGTACGCCGATGGACGCAAAGTGCTTCTTGCAACTGATAGCGAAGAAGAATTGCCGTCCTTGGTTACAAGGTTTACGATGTGTGCAAGGAGGGAGTGATCTATTAATGAATGTGGAAAAGTCGAATGTGATGGTTTTGAAAGAAATGAAAAATATGACTAAGTGTAAGATTGTAGTAAATGGCGATAGCTTGAAACAGGTGGAGAATTTGTATATCTGGGAAGCATGTTCACAAAGTGATGGAAATATGGACAAGGACATTGAAAGGAGGGTTAGTGCCGGGTAACAGAATTAATGGTGCCTTAAAGTCGGTAGTATTTAATAAGTGCTTATCAAAAGAGGCAAATTGGCAGTGCATAATGGAGTTTGGTACCAACCCTTATGTATGGAAGCGAAAGCATGGAGTTGGAAAAAATAAGGATGAAAGTAAATTGAATGCAGTTGAAATGCGATCTCTCAGGGAATGTGTGGTAATAAGCTATGCATGAATATAGGTGCACTACATTGTTGAAATTATAGTAGCATGCAAGGGTGAGATAAGCATTATCGACAAAATTAAGAAAGGTCTTTTACGTTGTTCGGGTCATGTAGAGCGAATGGATGATGAAAGAACGGCTAAAAAAAATATATGATGCGACTGTGCCTAGCATGTAAAAGTCGACCCAAGGCCGAGAAGACATGGCATGATCAAGTAAAACAAGTGCTTGAAAGTGAGCATGTAAGAAGTATCGGAAATAATCGATGTGCGTGCCTGAGAAGAAGTCTGAATGTGGAGGGACGCAAGAGAAGTATGCCAGGACAGAGTGGTGTGGCGTTCTATCCTCTCTTGCCTACCCCCTTCGGGGAAATGGGTTTTGTCGGTGTATTTCGTTTAGTTTAGTTACTAAAATTATAATTTATTTTTTATTGTTGAAATACTACAACTACTTCTACTTTCCGACTTTCCTTTATCCGCATTCTATAGTGCATTGATATGAGCAGTGTATCTTGATCACTTTTGTTACATGAAGGCAAGCTGATCAGTCTTATGTCAATAGGAGGGTGAACAGTGATCAGCCTCTCAGTATCAGACCGGGATATTACATTATAGGAATTATTATCAATGAGAGAAATCACTTTTAAATACGGGTAATTTAAATTAAGGAAACGATAAATTAAAACTAATTAAAATGTACTTCTAACAAAAGAAATCGATACAGCGACACTAATCAGGTTTTTAGGAATCTAAATAAAGAGAAAAAAAAATAGATATACCCTAGATGGATAGAGAATTAGCTAATATATATGATATACCAAAGCAGAAAATATGGTATTGAATGATTCAGATATTTGTGAATTTACTGCATCACGTTAAGACAGTAATACTATCTCCCGGCATAATGGCCAAACAATATGGCGGATAACAGTAAATTATGTATGCGGGTAGCCACTAGATACCGATTGCAGTGGAAATAAGGGATACACCATACACTAGAACAGATATATAAACTGGTACATCTGAGCACAGAACACAATCTACTAGCATTTTGCCATCTTCCCCCAATGCTGTGGTTTCCCTTGGAGTTTCTCATACCAAATTGTTTAATCAGATATTCTGAATTAATTTGAAACTAATTTTAGCATTAGTCCATTATTTTAGTAATAAGAGATTGTCCGCCTTATGGTGTACCGTTAGGTTACGGGTTCGATTTCCGTGGGGGTCAACGTGAAATATTTGTTTTTCACATTAATATTGCACGTATGATACCTTGGACTGGCTCTAAACTATCTGAACCATCTCAAGATCTCTCAATGCACTCTTATCCGAGGCTTTAAGACTAGTCAATATAAATATTTTTGTATGGAGTAGGTCCGACTCGTGGTGGAACGATAGCGCATTGTGCTGCTATGCATGAGGTCGCGGGTTCGATGCCTGATGGGGGTCAATATGAAATATTCATTTAAATGTGTTTTTCACTTTAAAATATTTCACATGTGAAACCTAAGACTGGCGCTGAAGCGTAAGACTGATCATCTTGCCTTCGTGCAACAAATTATCAAGATTAGCTTCACTTGTGTATTAATGCAGTGCCTATGCACCATTGGGTGCGGATAAGGGTAGGTTGCATTACTTCGATAATATTAGATCATAAATACTTGGAAACTTTTGGCAAGAATTTCAGAGAAGTGACATTCCACACTTGAAAAATACTACCGTGTCTGAGATGTCTAGTTACCCAATACGTCACTCTCTACGTCATCAATAGGCATCTACGTTATCACTAGACATCTACTTTACACGCTTCGTGTATTGGCCTAGCTGCTGGAGTCTTTAGACGGTGGAATAATAAGTGGTGTTATTAAATTAACCCTACTTTGATACTATATTGACAAATATCTTCGATTTCTCATTATCATACCATATCCGCTCCCTATGTGGAGCATATGGAATCCACAAACTGCTTCCAGGCCAAACGATCGGCCGCCAGCTCCCGTGCATCCTCCCAAGTCAAGTCCACGTCCCGCAGCTCTGACTCTAACTGCCGACGAATTGTCAACAGTGGACGACCAGACGCCGAGAACCTGATGCCTTGTAAAATAGGCAAGCATGTTAAGGCTCTCGGGAGGCATACGTAGTATATGGCCTAGCCAGCCGAAACGCCTTCGCCGATAGACAGTAGATACCAAGGGTTGCTGTTTCCGTTGCTTCGATTTCTAATTAAAGCAAATAAAATTAAATGTTAAGGGTGAACGATAAATAGAGAACTGCTGAGTTTGAACATTAAGGCTTCTTTTTAAATGATTTAACCATAGTAATATTTCGTTAAGTACATTTTTCGCCGTCCACTTATTTTTTTTTATATCTAATCTCTGGGGAGTTCGTCCCAGTCTTAAGCCATCCCAGGGTAGTTGTGGCGGGTCGACAACGACGGCACGAGCCGAACATTGCCGAACGCCGACGTAGAGCGTACGAACGGGCCAAAACGGCTTCGAGAATACTACCGGAATTCCGACCTCACCGCACGCGTCTTCGAGGCACAAAATTACCGCCAATTTAGAATTTACCAACTTCATTTTATTTCGCCTAATATAGTTATTAAGAAATCCTTCTTTCAATGTGTTTAACTTCAGTAGTTTAGTTTCGTGAATAAATCTTTGTGTAAAACGTAAGTACCCGGTTTTACTTGCTCTCAATTCTGTGCACCCACATAACTTTGTACATCACACAATTAGGCCACCAACTAGGTGCCTACATAAAGGTGGTACTACTACAACCACTAAAGTGGTGACCCCGACGTTGGAAGGGGGCTGTGTGGCGGGTCGACAACGTCGTCGCCGATACCTTATCAAGAATCGACATGAGAACGAACAAGAGGCAAACATATCGTTTCGAAAAGATCCATAAAGAACAAAGGCAGGACAACGAACTACTCGCACTCTGGGACGACAAGAACACTGCTCTGAACCTGGATCAAAACCAACATGCAGGGACAAGAAATCGTCTTCGATCTCACAAAGGCAACATGCGACCGTACATCCCAAAAACGCTACAGAGAACTTTCTTCACCAAGTGCATAACCTCAACCATGCAGTGAGCCGACGCCACGACCAAGACCATCAGTCAAAGAGGCGTCTGGAAAAATATGAAAGCAGATCTGCGCAGCTTGACGAAGGCCTGCATACCCTGTCAGAAGAGCAAAGGTCAACAAACACACGAGGACACCGATCATCAAGATCGACATGCCGAGACAGAAATTCTGCGTGGTCCATGTCGACCTCATCGGACCTTTTCCACCATCAGAGGGACTGAGGTACTGCCTCACATGTATCGACCGATACACTCGATGGGCGGAAGTAATCCCTATCGCAGATATCCAGACCCACACAATCATCAGAGCCATCTGGGACAACTGGATTGCGAGATACGGCGTACCGGAGAAAATTATAACTGATCAGGGTAGGCAATTCATGTCTACGGACTTTAACTTGTTTTGTTCCAGATCAGGCATAGCACACTCCAACACGACGCCTTACCATCCACAAAGTAATGGCATGATCGAGCGATTTCATAGAACGCTGAAGACGGCCATTAAAGCTCACCACCCTGTTCCGTGGACAAAATCGATCAGCACCATACTACTCGGGCTGAGGGCCACACTGCGCACGAATGCAGAGCACTCAGTAGCAGAGATGCTGTATGGGTGCAAACTAAAGTTACCAGCAGACATCCTGGAGCAGACGAACGACTACATTGACCCGGACTCCTACACTAGGCAACTGGTAAATTTTATGCAAAAACGTCAAACAAGGCCAGTCGAGCACCACAATAAAGGTAACGTTTTCATCCACCCGGAACTAAAGAGAGCCACACACTTGTTTTCTTCGGAGGGACGACAGAGTGTACAAACCCCTGATGCCGAACTACAGGGGCCCTACAAGGTCATCACCAGGGCGGAAAAGACGGTAACACTGGACGGGGATGGCGAACATAAAAAGGTTTCGCTGGACAGGTGCAAGCCGGCGTTCCAGACAGCGGAAGAACGAGCCAGTCCAGCAGAAACGGAAACACCAACAGAACAAACCGGCATACACAACGCGTAGCGGCAGGAAGGGTGATACAGCGTCAGTTTTGAAAAACGGATTCAAAACTTGGAAGGGGCTGTGTGGCGGGTCGACAACGACGGCACGAGCCGAACATTGCCGAACGCCGACGTAAGAGCGTACGAACGGGCCAAACCGGCTTCGAGAATACTACCGGATTCCGACCTCACCGCACGCGTCTTCGAGGCACAAAATTACCGCCAATTTAGATTTACCAACTTCATTTTATTTCGCCTAATATAGTTATTAGAATCCTTCTTTCAATGTTGTTAACTTCAGTAGTTTAGTTTCGTGAATAAATCTTGTGTAAAAAACGTAAGTACCCGTTTTACTTGCTCTCATTCTGTGCACCCACATAACTTTGTACATCACACAATTAGGCCACCAACTAGGTGCCTACATAAAGGTGTAAACTACACCACTAAATAGTCATATATCTCAAACTTGCCCCAAACAACCTGAAAGTAATAGTAATATTCCCCAAAAATACTACACCTAACGGCCATCTGTGTCCCTGAATATTTGGAAATCTATACATGGTCAAATATGCTAGATAATTTATGTTATTGAAACGTTTAAAGCACACTTTCTACGGGACAGAAAACTGTACAGTTTTCTTGTGCAGTTTGCACAGCTGTAATGGAATATTGAATGGGTCGGGCGAACGTTTTGGCTGACCTGTTAAATGTTATTTATGTAAACGTTTAAGTAGATATTGATAAAATATATTGAATACATGTAAAAACGATAGATTTTATAATTTCTTGCTTTAGATTTATACAATTTTTTATAATATTATTTTATGGAAATAATAATTTATAATTATATTTTCAACTTTTTGTTAATTATTTTTAATTTAATTTTAATCATATTGTTAGGACTTTTGTAATCTTTTTTTGTGATATTTGTATCGTATTTTCAATAATAAAGAAACTTAAACCATTAGGTTCCATTGCCATATGCACCATTAGATGCCAAATACATCATAATGTATTGATAAGGGACAATAGTATTAGAAATCACGTAGGTAATTAGAAGTTGTCCACTGCAGGTTTCCAAACACTTATATTATTATTTACTTATTTGAACTTGTACATTGTACATTGTGAGTTTTTTTTTATTTAATAAAATAATAATGTTCTTTCACTGGGATATCCCGTCCCAAAGGGAAACATAAATATAATTTGTAACATTAAGAAATTGTCAATAAATTACAATAATCATGTAATAATAAGTTTATTCCTGCAAAACCTTAAAAGGTTCGCTGATCGGAAAAAGTTTCTTGTCTTAGTGAAAGTTGTCTACTATTTTACTGCTTTCCTTATCCGCGTATTACAATACCAAGTACATAGGGCACTGCATTGATGCAGAAACTGCAGTGAATCTTGATCGTTGTGTTACATAAAGGCATGTTTGATCAGTCTTACGCTCAGTGCCGGTCCAAGGTATAACATATGAAAAAAAAAATATGTGAAAAACCGCATGGCAATTATTTCATAATTACCCCGGCAGGAAAATTTGTGTTTGAAAATACCTCAATTTTTATCTTATAATAAAGCACTATATTATTTTTTGCAGTAACTGGCAGCAGTGACAGAGAAACTGGCGCCACGTCTATTGGCGGGAACTTGTCAGATTCCACAACTGACGGAACTCCGACCATCACACATGGTGAAGGGCTCGACATGGACTCCGTGTCTGTGGTCTCTTCCATCCAGCAGGCTCACATCAACCATCGCGACCGTGAGTACCAACATTACATTATTTGTTCACATTGAACGGAGTAGATGTACCTTGTATTTCTTTCTGGCACAGGTCTATATAAATACTTGAAGTGCCATAATTGCAATATTTGGGAATATCACAAAAACGTATTATAAAAAAAAATCATCATCATGACCATATCCGCTCCCTATGTGGAGCATAAGGAATCCACAAACTGCCTCCAGGCCAAGCGATCGGCCGCCAGCTCCCGTGCATCCTCCCAAGTCAAGTCTACGTCCCGCAGCACTGACGCAAACTGCCGACGAATTGTCCAACAGTGGACCGACCAGGACGCCGAGAGCCTGATGACTTGTTAAAATCGGCACCCGTCCTGTTCTCCTCAAAAAATCTGCGAATCGTGGCACCTAACCAGGGCCCAGTTGATAGCCAGACTTCTGAGTTTTGAGAATAGGGTGTCTATAGAAGAATATTAAGTGTTTGGTGGTTTTGACACTTTGTAAGGAACATCAGAGTTGAGGCAAGGTTCGAAACAGCAACCCTTGGTATCTACTGTCATCCAGCGAAGAGCGATTTCGGCTGGCTAGGCCATATACTACGTATGCCTCCCAGGAGCCTTAACCATTAAAAACATAAGGAATTTTTTATTAAGTCACAAATCACAGCTCAAATTACAATATCTAATAAAAAAAAGTCATATAAGGAGTACGCGAACAAAGCAAAGTATACATTTGAAAGCGCTTTTAATTTGGTATGAAAAGAGTAAAACTCGCTGGCTTTAAATAATTTTAGCATACCCAATTTCGTCGTTCTCAGGGCTATCGGTTAACGATAATGTGCCAAAAATACAGCAAAGTTGCGAATTCGCGGTCTTGTTAATCTCATATATAACTTATTTATTATGTTCATACGAAGGTTAGTATGTTACAATGAGAAGAGCTGTATTTTAACAAAAAATAGAAATATACAGGATTACTAGTTTCTAATATTTGCTTTTGAACGTTTGTATTTTTTTTAAATACAATTAAACGTAGGTACTTCCATTTTTGTGTAAAAAAAAAAGATTACTACAAAGTTTCCAAACCGTAATCATAATAAAATGATTTCATTTGGAATTATTGAACATAGTTTATTTCAGATAAATACAAAAACACCGAAAGCATTATGATGAAATAAAAGTGCTTAAACGATGTACATATACCTACGTGGAACTGCAGACATGTTTCCTGTTAATCCGTAATACTACTTCACTTCCACCTGAAAATTCCATTTCACTGCCACAAGTTCCTTTCCCACCTGTCTTCAATCCCTGTATTTCTTATTCACTTTCCTCAGTTCTACAAGACCCACTTGTTCATAAATGTACAAACGTAACTATGCCCTTCAGCCAGTAAATCGAATTCTATCCTATTGAAATTTTGTGAAACAGAAGAATCTTTATTTCTTTCTCAGGCTTTATTAATAATGAAGTCCATAATACGTGTTTTTGATTATCAGTTTATTTTCGGATCTCCCTACAATAATATAAATTTTTCTTAAAAAGCATTTAAGCCAACCGTACAATTCATAGTATTTTAGCATTTTCATGAATAAATTTTAATAATCTAAGCACTGTATTTAAAATAATACATCTTATAAATTATTTTTTTCACGAAAGCACTTTTGAAAGGTTGAATAATGAAAAAAAAATAAAAACAAACAAAGAATATCATAATTTCATAATGTTACATAAAATTTTGTAATAATAGGGTAAATATGTATTATCTTACAACATTTTTGAGTAGGTTTGTCCAAATACTTGCGCACAAATCTGGATTTTTCCCTTATTGAATATTCATATTCCCCGAGTTTGATGAATAAAAGCTTCTTCACCTCTGTAGAGATATAGAAAATTGATTCGTATTTCTTGTTATTTAACTGAAATATTTGCTATCAAAATGCAAATAAAACCCACTGATTTACTAAACGTAAAAATCGCCAAAAATACAATAATTTTGCTTGAATACATGATTATTCAGCACCGTCATTTTGAAGATGCGTACTGGAAAATAATTAATCATTACACAAAACATAAAAGTATGAGTGTTTGAAAACGGGAAAAGAGGGGACGCGAAACGATTTTCATCTGTGCATAAAACTCTCTTCAAAACGAAATTCATAGAAACCCTAACATGTGCTTTTATACTGACAAGTTGACATTGATAAATATACAACGATTCAACTCATGTTTGTCATATGGACAAAATGTACAATTTCAAGTATTTTTGGATAAAGGAATATTTAATAAATAAGGACAATGCATTACATACTACTACTCTCCCTTATTCTCACCGAATGGTGCATAGGGCACTGCATTGGTGCACTAGTGCAGCGAATCTTGATCAATTAGTTTACACGAAGACCAAGGCGATCAGTCTTACGCTTCAGGGTAATCCAAGGTATCACAAATGAAACATTTTTTTTATGTGAAAATCACATTCAAATAAATATTTCAATTTTACCCCCATCGGGAATCGAACCCGCGATCTCATGCATGGTTAGCCAACGCTCTACCGCTACACCACGAGGTCATTTTTATGGATAATTTAACGAGTAACTTGTTCATTTTGGTCAAGTTTTATTAAATATATGTACTTTTAATCAAGTATGTAATTTGATGAACCACTAAAATCGTCAATATTATTCCTTTATTTGTTTTCGCTCCCTACGTAGGCTATATGGATCACACAAACTAATTTTAAGAGACATCTTCCGAAGTCAAACTTCCGCTGGAACTGGCGGCCCGATCGACTTAGTCTTGAAGGTCAGTGTGAATCCATGTGCTACACAACATAGGAAGCGGATATGGTGTGACGAAGAAAGATTAAGTAAACATTGATAAAGGTTATGTGTGATTTTTTATGGTTGGCACCATTACGAGGAAGTGGATCTAACTTGGGAGAAATGTACATAACAGGTACTGGGCTGTCGTGGCCAGAACGCTTAACTTGAAGGCAACATCGTGGAATTCATATGCCCCTTACCGGAATTGGGGAGCGGAAATAGATTGGATTATGGTGATGATGATTATTGCATATACCGTTTTAGAAAAAAAAAGAGTTAATCCAATACGTAATGACTTTTTGGCAGAGAAAATGTAGTGTTTTTGGCGATGTTTGTTTTTCGTTGTAGAAATGATAGCTTAATTAATAGATCTCAAATACGTCCGGATTAGACCAATAACTAGATTTTAAAACATGATGGTTAGACCATTACTGCACTAGTGACTTAAATTTACTACCTACATGTTTCCAAACAAAAGACGAATTTTCAAACAAACTTCAAACGATTAAGCCTTTGTTGAATACAAAAGAGATGAATCGAGGTACCTCATTGAACAACAAGAATATTACATATCAAAGAGACATTGCTTGTTTATATGGATGACTTTATTATTTGATCAGGAGAATAGGAAATGGTCCTTTGTTAAAATAATCAATAAGAATCGTTCTTTGTCAAAAAAGGTTTAATACTGCCCGGTGAATACGATTAATATTTATTGAATTCTTTGCATCTTTTTTTAATCTTCTGCAACTTTCGCCCTACAAAAAAAAACTGTATGGAATTACTGAATCTCAACTGAGGATGAAAAAGACGTTTTTGCCTGACGCGACCGTTAAATATTTAAATTGACATGGGCCCACGGCTTTGTGACGTCATGGGCTGGTTTAAGTGAAAACATACAACATGCACCTACTACTGGATTTTCATTATAATGTTTCCATTTCCAGTGAACTTAAAAGCGAATGAGATTTCTATGATCATCCTAGTTGAAAGTTTGTGTTACGAATCTCCTTTAGCAGAATATCGGCCGATTTGACAAGATGTAGAACGCGACATATAATCGATAGCTTACATAAAAAAATACGATTTATTAATTTTTTATGGGTGATGCCATTGACTGGTTCTAAAGCGTTATACTTATCTTACTTTCGTGAAATTAATTATTAAGATACACTGCACTTACAGACAACCAATGAAGTGCCCTATGCACCAATTATGTACGGATAATAACGAAAAGTAGTGTAGTTTATGCTCATAAAGCAGGGCAGGGATCATCAATATATCTATGTGCATGTCGAGGGCTAGGATCAATAACTAGTCGTGTGTGATATAAAATCGTGTGGAAATTATTATCGCAGTTTTAATAAGTGTTTTAAATGTGTCCGTTTTGATAAAGTTTATCGCACGCTTTTATGAGATATGTTTTAATTAAACAGTAACCCCCTTCACATTCAACTCTAAAATTTTTTAAACAACTAAACCAGAGACCCCCGTTTTCAGTTATAAAAATAAAGATGGTTTACCAAATGTCCGCGGTCAAAACTGTTTTCCTAATTGCCGAGTACCCATCATCACGAATTTAAATCGGCTATTTCCGTCACTTTTCGGGCAAGGCTTAATAAATTGTCAGCTCCATAACTTAAGGTCGAAATTTAAAAGGTAATAGTTTATCGTCTTGTTTTATCAATAGGAAAATGTTGTTTCGTGTGTCCGGCATCATTTTTGTTTCCATTTTCCAGCCAACCCTAATGGTCGGTTGCTCTCGGCTGACTTATGGCCCGAAACGGAAAATTATTTTCTAGAGGGTAGAAAAAATGTTACCCACTACCGAATTTGACTTACACGATTTATTAAAAAATCACACTTTTTTGTAAATAAGTTGAACTGTACGGATTTATTATGTCCTGGTTTGTTGTGCAACCTGCTTAAATGGATCCTTTGATGTTTTGAAGATCAATGCACTGCAATAATCTGAATCGCTGTGGAAATTATAATATATTGTGTTTGATATGGCATTACGAATTTTTTCAGTGTCACAGTGAAGCTTTGAAATAACCGGGTGCCGTGAATATTGTAGGCGTTTATTTTCTCTAAAAATCACTAAAATGCGTCTCGTTCATCATCAACGGATCATTTTTAAAATGTGAATATTTTGGGCTACCAGTAGCTCCAATCACAAATGACTATCGACGTGCTAATAAGCGACGTGATAACGATTCTCACCATGGATGTTTAACGTTTTCGCGATCACAATGGAACATTCGTTAAAAGTTATCGATCGGGATTATTATATTTTTTGATATTGCCACATTTTAACGTGATGCTTGGCAACTAACTAATATTAAATGTCAAATTTAAAATATTTAACGTTTCACGACATTATACGTATCGACAATGTTAAATACCGCTTAAAGTATGGAAAATTACGCCAAAAACTGTAATAAAGGAAAAATAATTTAGTTTTAAAGAGTTTTAATTGTATGTGCATACAAAGAAATATCATTTTACCATTTATTAAGCTTTAAATCAATTTGAAAAAGCAATAAAACGAAACATTTGTCAAAGTAATGCCCTTTCATCTATGGTGTTGGCAACGCGACCGTGATAAACGTAAGTAGGAGTCATTGTGATACGTTTAAATGTATATAGCACGATTTGTTTTTTTTTCAATCTCTGGGGCCACGTTCGTGATTTTGGTATTTTCAAAAACGAAATTCTGAAAAAATTATCGCATACATCTCAAAAACAATTGAGTTAGTACTAATACGATTTGCTATTAGAATCCTTTATCAAGGATTATTTTCTAAATTTACTTCTAGCCAAAATTTTTATAATGACATACAAACAGAAAAACTAAACTGTTCATACTGTAAATGTATGAAAGCATCTATATTTTAGATAAATAAATTGTAAAATAAAGTCAGCTGAATTGTAGAATGTTATAAATTCAGCTTTACTGTTTTTGCATATAACCTGCATATTAAACCACAAATGTTTATCCCAGAAAGCTTTAGAGAAAATAATTATAGCAATACGCTGCGCTGTGCAGTCTGTTCGTTTCTCTTTTAAAAAGGGCTTTTAAAAGTGGATTACTTTTACACAACCTAAAACGGTTTTTCCAGTGCCCTCTATATCAAATCATTTCTGGAGTTGATAAAATGGTTTCAAATCTTTTTCAAAAAATACTTTTGAATAAAAAATAAGATTTCCAAAAGTAAATTTTGACCCTCCGAACAAATATATTTTCTGTTTAAATTTTAATCAATTTTTTGTTTCTATTTTGTAAGCAATGTAAAATATTTAAACATAAGTGATTTTAAATCGATTTTTTGAACAAATTATTTGTTTACGTACTTACAAATTAAATAGGTTTCATATTGATTACATTTATGGCATTTGCAATTCATATTACGACGAAGAATACAGAAAATTCTATGTATCTATTCTCATTTATTTCAGCATTATCAACGGTCGAGTTGCAGTTATTACATACTATTTTCATCAAAACACGAAGGTTAATAATGCATCTTTGACAATCTCTTTTACTCTTGAAAACGTTACTTTTCATCATACCTCATTTAATTATATATACAAATATGTTTATCGACAAAAGGGTCTGTTACCCTACTTTTAACATAAGTAGTTTTGATTTTTCAATCATCAAATGGCTACCTACAAAAGCGTTTGATTTACTGATTATGATCCGAAATAATACTCAATTTGGAAGGTTAGATATTGACTGTAATGCGACATCGACGTAGACGAGTCCAAACATGACGCCAGCCGCCCATCGCAATTTATATTATACCTTCGGCCTTGTCAGGGATGGAAGCCGCCCGGGCCCTGTTGTAGTACATCCCGTGGCCACTTAACCCAGATAATGACAGGTCATGAGCCGGCTAACGCCGTAGATTACGTAGATGTGTTTACAATAACTTCCATTGTTTCTCTGGACTCTGTTGGGATCATCACATAATATTGCCGTAAAATGGTAGAGCGTTTTCTTTTGCAATTAATGAAACTGACATTTTGATATTGAAGGGGGTCAATTTCAAAATGTATTCACTTTCTATAATATTTCCACATTAAAATTAAATTTCGCCATATGGTATATTTATATATTACATTATATTAAAAAATAATAAATTGGTTACATTATTTTCCTGTATTGTTTGTTGGACTCGATCTTCCTTTGTGGTCCAAACCCTTAAAATATTTATTTTTTTAATTAACTTACATAATTTATTTTTATTTTTTTTTAATTTTAAATTTATTAAATTTTTTATTTTTTTATTTATATTATTTTTATTTAGTATTAAAAATAATATCCTTTAATTTATCTATTTAATAATAGTGATATGAATTTTAATTTTATTTTAATATTTTTTCAATCGATTAAAATTTTAAGCAAATATTTTGAAAACCAAAACATTCTGTAATGCAGGAAAATTATTTTAAAAAATTTTATTTTTATCGGTGCATTCCGTTTTTTTATTTTTATTATTTTCAGAGATACTAACAATTTTTATTTGATTTTTATTTTATTTTTGTTATGATGATCGGTGTCGGAATAAAAACCTATAATTTATTTATATTTATTTTTTATCTTATTTTCAAAATTTTGCACTAATGATTTTAGGATTCTTTTATTTTTATTTTTTGCATTTTATCAGAAAATTTTGATTTTCAGTAATTTATATTTCATTTTCCCCGTGTTCGATATTTTTATGATTATATGGTATATAAGCTATATTTTCGATCAATTTATTTTTATTTTAATTTTATTATTTTTAATTCATATTTTTTGCTTTATATTTTATTTATTATTATTTAAATTTTATTTTATTCCGGGGATACAAACAGATGTGATTCTCAAAACATAATATAATTAAAACTAATAATTAACATAACATGCCTGCCATCCAATTATATGTATCCGCAGTAGCTTTAAACAGTTAAATAGAATCTAACTTATAATGTAAATAAATATTTGTCATCTTAAGTCTGTAAATTTTTAAGTTCCTTTATATATTTGTTATATGGGTGTTAAACATATCTAAGCTATTAAATTTATCATCAACGCCTTAACAAATCGAGGAATGTAGAATTATTTCTGTTGATTGTTTTAACTTTATGGTATATGTGAAAAAGTTTAGGCAGTCTAGTTGGTCTGGAAGGGACCACGGAAAGAGAGTAGATTAATTAATTCTGGTGAGTCAAATTGTTATTTACAATTTTATAAAGCAAAAATTCTGATCATTGATATTTCTTCTAAGTGCAAGGGATTCAAGGTTACAAAACTTTAATGAGTCTAAATAATTAGGGATACGCAAATGAAATTTATATTCAACTTGTTTAAATAATTTTTTTTGAACGTTTTCAATTCTATCAATATTAAATTTGTACATAGTGTCCAACTATCCTGTCTCGAATATGCTTACTTATGTTATTATCCTTGTTATGTCCCAATAGATATTTATAATAAGTAAACTCGTAGAAGTAGAAGATTTTGTGTAATTTATATTTGTACTAGCTGATACCCGTCGCGTTGCTGCCGCAGAAGAAACAGGTAATTCTCGAAATATCGATTGAAATTTGAAAGATTTATCTCGTTTTCTTTGGGAATTGGTAATAGAAGGAATGCTTTAAATATTTTCTTTCTGATGATAAATGCATTTATGAAAATTGAATAACTCGTATAATGTGTATACTCGTATGTATAAAGGTATAGTGTAAATGTTATATATTTTATTTTGGTGTGACTTTATTTTTCAAGTGCTTCAGGGTAGGTATTTATAATATATTTTTTGTTTATCCGTCTTTGGCATAAACAATTAAATTTCTTGGCTGTCCGACTCGTAAATTTAATATGAGGACTTCTATTACCCTTGAAAAAGACACCCAGGGACATATAATTTTTTTAAATTGTGTGTGGCAGGTCCGACGCATGAATGGAATTTACTCTTAGATGAAAAAAAGGTGCGTCCGTCAAGTTGGATTTCAAATATAAACTCTATATTCGAAAACAGGTCACCCAAAACCCTTTAAACGATACCAATCTTAATTTTATGAAAATGATGTGTGTCCGCCATCTTGGATTTCAAAATAAACTCTTAATTCGAAATCAGGACACCCATATCCCTAAAAAACGATACCCATCTTCATTTTTATGAAAAAAAGGTGCGTCCGCCATCTTGGATATCACAAAATAAACTTTAAATTTGAAATCAGGACGCCCATACGCCCTAAAAACGATACGATCTTCATTTTATGAAAAAAAAAGTGCGTCCGCCATCTTGGATTTCCAAATAACCTCTAAAATTCGAAATCAGAACCCCCAATAACCATTAAAACGATACCCATCTTCACTTTGTAAAAAAAGGGGACGACCGCCATCTTGGAATAAAAAAATAAACGCTAGATTCGAAATCAGAGCCCTCCCAAAACCTTTAAAACGATACCCATCTTCATTTTCTGTAAAAAAGGGACGACCGCCATCTTGGATTTAAAAATAAACGCTACATTCGAAATCAGGGCCCCCTAAAAACCTTTAAAACGATACCCAACATCCTTGTATGAAAAAAAGTTGCGTCCGCCATCTTGGATTTAAAAATAAAAGCTAAATTCGAAATCAGGGCCCTTAAAAACCCTTAAAAACGATACCCAAACTTTAGTTTATGAAAAAAAGTTTCGTCTGCCATCTTGGATTTAAAAATAAACATGAAATTCGAAATCAGGACCCTTTAAAACCCTTAAAACGATACCCAACTTTATTTTATGAAAAAAAGTTTCGTCCGCCATCTTGGATTTAAAAATAAACGCTACATTCGAAATCAGGGCCCCTAAAAACCTTTAAAACGATACCCAACATCCTTGTATGAAAAAAAGTTGCGTCCGCCATCTTGGATTTAAAAATAAAAAGCTAAATTCGAAATCAGGACCCTTAAAAACCCTTAAAACGATACCAACTTTAGTTTAATGAAAAAAACGTTTCGTCTGCCATCTTGGATTTAAAAATAAACATGAAAATTCGAAATCAGCACCCTTAAAAACCCTTAAAACGATACCCTACTTTATTTTATGAAAAAAGGTACGCCCGCCATTTTGGAATTTAAAAAATCCACATGCTGTGCATGGGAAGCAATTCTGTAATGGGAAGTAATGGTGATGATAATTATTTAATTTAAAAAAATGAAAACTCATTCGGCATTATACAAATATAATATATATATTTTTCGGGAATTGTGCGAGTCCATATGATCCATATGTTCACCTCGTAGCACAGTGGTAGCCCATTTTACTACCGTGTATGAGGTCGCCGGTTCGATTCCCGTAGAGGGTCAAGATGAAATATGATTTATTTACATGTTATTTTTTACATTAATATTTCATGTGCGATACCTTGGACTGGGACTGAAGCGTAAGACTGATCATCCTACTTTCATGTAATAAAATGATCAAGAGACACTGCACTTGGTGTACCAATGCAGTGCCCTATGCACCATTGGGTGCGGATAAGGGAGAGTAGTAGTAGCAAATGCTCCAAATTCAAACAAAGATTCTTGTAGCTCGAAGGAGAAATAAAAACTTCTAGGTAGACTACCTATAATATAAACTCCAAACGAATTATAAGGTAGGTACTTTTTATTACGAATTCACTGTCTGTTAATGATTTTATTCCATAGCCATAAAAATTATAACAGATTAAACTTAAAATATTATATAGTAAAAAATAATGTTTTTAAAACGTTATAACTTTTTTAGTTTCCCAGCTAGAAACGATGTTTAGGTGTCTTTGAACTTGGAATTTTGTCTTCTTTCTATTTATTGCAAAAAACAGAGCTCTGCAGAGTTATTCTCGATCAGGAGAAGTCCTTGTCAAACGATTTTTTTTCTCATAGAGAAAAACTGACGATGAAACTAACACAGAAATCTTGAACAAAAAAACATTTTCGGAGGTAAAAAATGCACTCGATAGCTCAAAACCAATTCACGGCACTTATTTATTGTGAAAAAAAGTCCGAATCGGGGTGTAAACAAATTTAAAAATGTAATTGAAAGTTCGAGGTGTATAAAAATAAATTGTATACGTGATGAAAAACGACATTAGCGCCTTTTGCTGTACAGCATTATTTGACGACATTTTTTATAAGCTTTATGTACTTAGCTATGCAGTACTATCGGTTACATGGCGTATCTAAAATTCACCCGGAACTGTCACTAAATTATATCAAATACACAAATACAAAAATTTATAAAATGGATGTTATAATGCAGGAACCTTCCCAGGAGTGAATAAAACAACCCTCTAGAACAACTTATTGCAATCGGATAAGCGGTTTACGAATCTATAAAGGACAAACATATATACAAAACTTACATTCATTTTTATATATATAGATTACTTTACCTTCTTAGTCTTACCTAGTATTGCTATTTTATTACCAATGATTTAAAAATATACTATTTATTTATTTTTTTGCAATCTCAACGCATTATTTCAATGCAATTTTATAGAGTCACTTTTTATGCTTTTTACCATTTAAAAGAAAAATTTCTTTCAAAGATGTACCTATACAAATATGTATTTCATTTCCACTTTTGATTAATGACGTTGAAGTGGGTAATTGGTAAGATCAATGAAATGATTCTAATAAAAATGTTTTAATGTTTAAGGAGAAAAAAATTCACGCAAAATATCACTTATTTATCGTATGACTTTTTATAACATTAAAAATACTAATAAAAGAAAAAAGGATTCTCTATTACGTAATATATCTCTGCTCTTTTCTGTTTGAATTATTTTCCACCCCTTACCGATTGATTAACGGATTAAACACGGTGGCAACATATATTTAATGAGCGTCCGTTGGTCAGGAATTAGCGGAGTATTGTGGGAGCTACCGGGGGCGGAGTACCAAGAACTGACGGGGTACCAAGAGCTAACGGGGTACCGAGAGCTAACAGGGTACATGAGCGCAGAGGGTCGTTAGGGGAGATTTATTACACGGGGGTAGTTGGTAGCGGGAATTAGGGGCAGGACAGACAAATGGTCAGTCTACGTACGACTTTATTTCCTGATTTTATTTGTTCGTAAAGAAACTCTCGTGCACCGTAAATAAACAATGTAGTCAATGGAAAACAATGAGACAAAGACTAAAGGAGGACTAAAGACAAAGAAAATAATATCAACGTATTAGATATTCACAGTTCTTTTGATTTCTCCCTTTGGAGAGCGCGGGCGTGCTTAGTAAACAGCAGCGCAAAATTAAATTTTGTTTTTGTGTTTACATTTTGAAGTGCTATTGAAATGCAAAATTAATTGAACAAACAAAGAGGAACAAAATAGCAATCTCTTGTGCTTTTAGTAATTTTTTCTTTTTCTTTGAGCCAAAAGCACAAGCAGTGATCTACTTTTAATGCAATTTATTTAAAATTGAAATCACTTAAATGAGAAGCAAACTTTGGTAGCAAAACCATTACACATAGGTAAAGAGTATCTCGTTTATACTTGGTAAGTGATATGAAAAATTGTAATGAGGTCAATATTGTCGGCATATCAAATTATATTATCAAATTATTCCAAATAATTATTTATCTCATAAATTGACCGATTGTTGAACCAATAGCACCGATGCGATGGTAGCTTCTGGCGGAGTTCTGGTACCAACCCCTAATATGGAAGCGAAACATGGAGTAGAGAGAAAGATTGACTGCTGTTGAAATGCGATCTCTCAGGCGAATGTGTGGTAAAACTTTGCATGATAGGTGCACAAATGACGAAATTACAGCAGAATGCAAGGCTGAGATAAGCATTATCGACAAAATTAAGAAATGTGTTTTACGATCGTTTGGTCATGTGGAGCGAATAAATTGATGAAAGAACGGCTAAAATAATTTATGATGCGAGTGTGCTTGGATGTAGAAGTCAAGGAAACTTAGCATAATTGAGTACAAAAAATACTTGAAAGTTGTCTTGTGAAAAGTCGAAATAATCGGCGTGCGTGCATGATAAGATTTATGAATGTGGAGGAAGCAAGGTAAGTGTGCCAGGACAGAATGGGGAGGCGTTCTATCCTCTCTACCTCCCCCTTCAGGGAAATGGCGTGATGGTTTGTTAGTTGTTTTAATGCATCCAGAGAAATTGTTTTCTGTAAATTAAAGAAAAAAATTAAAAACATAAAAAGTGTACAAATTGCTACTTAGATCACGATAAAATATTACGCTTCCAAAATCACCCACCGCGAAATCGACGATAGCTCTTTTCTTCTTCAATATATTGAAGGGAAATGACGAAGAAAATATATTCACACAGTCAGTGGGCCGTAATGGCTGATGGGACGTGCTGAAATTCTCTGTTCACAAGATTAATGAAGGAGCATTTTTCAGGAGTTTCCTTTCAGGGCTTTCAGTTTCCTGAGGATTCCCGAATGGGGAATCCATCGGTATTTGAGTGACTGCCCGCGGAAAATGTACTACCATCAAAGCTTTTGAAACGATGAAAGTTTTTCGACTCGACAAAAAGTGCCTTTACGACTATTTGTCATAGGATTTGCATTTTGTAGGGCTGCGAGTTAAGTTTTTAACGTTTTTTCCTGCCTGGTTTACGAATTCTCAATTTGCATTACTCCGATGTACTCTCGATGAACGGTTCAGGATTTGAAAATAAAATTTATTTTTTACTGTTTAGATCTTATAAATGAAAATAGTAGATGAAAAAAACCTACTGAAATACAAATTAATTGTTTCACATCGTACATATTTACCCTATCAGCAATTAAACTAAGAACACAGATAAATATGTACATTAGAATAGTAGTAGATTTTTTAGTTTAAATATTGATTGTTTACCACAAATGCGAAAAATGATGGATGCCACACAATAATATTTTATATTTTCACAAAATTTAACGCGGATAGTTTAATATTTTCTTTTTGCAGAGATACAAATGACTTTGTACATTCAAGCTACTGAAATAAATAGGGCTTTTTTTACAATATTACAGAAATGCAGTCTATTAAATATAACATTATTAAAAATGACAGTTTATCTCTTTGAATTCAGAATTTCTTTGAATCAAGTTTTATTCAGTTTGTATGGGACTTAGTTCAAACAAATTCTTCACCTTAAATACTTAACAAAGTATAGTTGCTTTAAGAAAACGAGCAAAACTATCCTTTACAAGATGGGTTGACCAAATAAAGGAACCAGAGGTCCATTTCAAAGGTTGAATAAACAATCCAACTAAGAAAAACAGACTATTTATGTGTGGGTTCTAGAACAAACATCAGACAACAACGCCCATCATTAAACAATATGAAGAAAAATAAGACGTTCCGTCCCTTTATATATATCTGCACAATTCTGGACCTTTTTCGTCGCCTATCGACTATCGCGCAGTCAAAGTAAAACACTATAATAAAATGTCATAACATCTGTTGATATTATTACTATTTCTGAAAAATTTTCAGAAAATGCTGCATTTCGTCAATTATGAAGGTTGCTTGGTTGGATTATTATCAAAATATATAATGTTTTTTCGGCATAATATCGTGGTTCCTAAATATAGCCAAAAGTTAAGTCAAAGTTGAGGTTAAATTTAAAAAAATCGTTCTTTTTATGACGAAATAG